>KN514407.1:0-19512 GCA_000787155.1 Scartelaos histophorus
TTATTTTTCTGTACACCGGACGCATCAATAAGCCCTTATAAGCACAGACACAACAGATATAATTTTTCCATGTTTCAACGTGAGCACCTCATTTAGTTGTGGTACCTGAGAGGTCTAAGCAGCGAGACAATATAACTGTAAACCAACAATTTCTGATGTTGTAGCACTATGTTACTTTAAAGCTTTGTGGGAGTGTAGTGTTCTATACAGGCTCTGCAGTGTGAGAAGAAGCTTTGTTATCTATAAGTGCTGGAGGGAACAATAGTATTGTGCATTTTCACTGATTCTGGATCAGGCTGGGAGTTGTGCGAGACTTAGCTTTAAAGTGCTGGAAAACCTACACTCTACTTTTTATTCCCTTTTCTTTTACTTTTCTTTCATTTGATAAGAAATGTACACTTCCCATAAACATTTTTAAAACGAAATCTATACATATATGACCCTATGCATTAAGTAACCACATGGAAAAATACTGGCTTTGGTCAGAGTAGCCGCGGTTTGAAAGGTCATCTGTTCATCTCAAACACCGTGAGTGAGGAAATGAAAACTAACTGAAACTTCTCTTATGGAGGTTTCACTTGGGGCTGAAACAGGGACTGCACCCACATGCTTGTGGTCACTCAGCACTCTTTTTTTTCCTGTTTTTATGAGGTCATAGTGCTTAAGTGGACCCACAGTCCCCTGGTCTAAATGTAACTTAGATCTGTCCATCTAAATACAGCAGCCCTATCGTTTATCGTGCCCTCGCTTCATACGGAGGAGAAAGTTCCTCTTTTCCTCAAGCAGCTCCTGAATCCGCTTGTTCTTGGTCCGCTCCCGTAGGTTGACTTTGTGTTTGGATATAAGGTTGTCTTGGGATATGTCATTGTCCACCAGGATGCTGCGATTATCAGACATATCAAAAATGCTATTTTCACTTTCAGTATAGGCTGGAGTCATTACTATTGTATTTGAGTTCATTCCTGGGGAGTTAGTGGTCAGAGGAACAGTGGAGGGATGAGAGGTTCTGTCAGGAACATCTACTGGTATGTATTCAAACAGGTCCTGCCATGGAGAAGATGTAAACTCATTCATATCCACATTACTAATAGTGGGTATTACCATAGTTAGTCCGTCATCCAATATTGTTGTGTCCGTAGTCACGCCCCCTGTGATGTAATCCCCGGTAGCCACGCCCCCTGTGATGTAATCCCCAGTAGCCACGCCCCCTGTAATGTAATCACCACTCACGACCGTCCCTCCGGTCACTGTGTCTCCACTGCTGGTCAGGGTCCCATCGATGTAGGGCATTGTACCACTGGGCATCACTCCGTCCTCTTTTGGACTTGAAGTAGTGTATGCAGTAGTGTATGCAGTATCATCGTAGTACCACAGTAGAGTTTCCTGTGTTGTCATCATGTCATTTTTAGTATTTGTGACATTGACTGTTAATTCAGGAAAGCTAATTGTAGTTGGATAAACGGCTGGTGAAGTAAAGGACACATTTGGGGTTGTATAAGGAGCTGAAGTAGTAGTGGTATGAGGAATGGTAGTAGGAATAGTAGTAGGAATAGTATTATGAATACTAGTGGTTGTAGTTGATTTTGGAGGCTTCTTTGGAGGATTTGTTTTTACAACTGTGAATTTGTTTACTTTTGGTTTTGAGTTGGATTTCTTCCCTGGATATTCAGCTTTTATCACTGTAAACTTCTTAGTTTCTGTTTTAGTCATGTTTTTTTGGCCATTTTTAATTTCCGGACTTGTCTGCGTATCCTTTGAAACTTTCTTTTTGGCATTTGATGAAACGTGCTTAGATTTTTGGGGTGTTTTTGTTGTTGTAGCCGCCTCTGGTGTTGAACTGGTAGTTATAGAAGGAATAGGTGATGCAGTGTTTGTCTTTTTGAGTGTTGTCGACTTCTTAGATGAGTTTGCAGTGTTTTTCTTTGGACTGGGTTTTGAAGCTGTCTTCTTGGGCGGAGATTTTTTGGGAGTAATTTTCTTTTCTGGTTTTTTCTTGACAGTTTTCATTTTGGATATTACTTCTTTTTTGGTTGTATTTTTATGGTTTGCAATCTTTTTATCAGTTTTTGGTGGGGGCGTTTTCTTCTTTGGCGGCTGTGTCTTTTTAGGTTTCACTTTCACCTGAGTAGCATTTGTCACATTTTCTACTATCACCATTGAGGTAGTCATTTTTGGTGGCATTGTTGTGCTAATCAGTGATAACGCTGTCAAACCATTTGTATTTGATTCCTGTTTGGTGGTAGGTGGAGACTGGGCTTGAGTTGTAGATATGGGGGTAGTTGTTGTTAAGTCGGTAGAGACTGAATATATCGTGGACACTGTAGTGGTTGTACTTGGTGCCTGAGTGTGCAGCGTGGTAGAAGGAAAGATGGTTGTCATAGCAGCTGATGTAGTAAATCTAGTCGGAGCGGTGGGTTTTGGAGACGTAAATCTAGGTGTTGTTGGTCTAGGGGTTGAGAGCTTAGGAGACAAGGATGTAGGAGTCGAGTACCTAGGTGCTGAGATTGTAGGAAATGAGGTTGTAGGTGACAAGGTTATAGTTGACAAGGATCTAGGAGACAAGGATGTAGGAGACAAGGATGTAGGAGAAAAGGATGTAGAAGTTTTAAGAGATGAGGGTCTAACGGTCGTAGCTCTCGGGCCGGTCCTGGGCGTGGCATCCGTGGCGTTGAAGTGCGTGTTGTTCTCATCGCTGCATGTTTTGCAGCAGAGGCGCCTGTAGTCCGCCAGGGCGCAGTATCGTTTCAGGGCCTCCATTCGACAGAACACAGACCGGTCTCCATGACAACGCTGGCCTGTGAAGAGAGAGAGAAAAGTGAGTGCAGAGACTGGGCGTAACCCGTGGGAGCAGTCTACATGTGTGAGGAAGCAACGTGTGTCAACTAGATATCAGATCAAGTGCAGTGAATGCAAAACATGCTCTTACTGTTAGATTGGAAATTTAGAGGTAAAAAGAGTCAAACCATAAGAAGAGGATGCAAAGGAAAGAGGAAAAGATTTGCTGCAAACATTAAAACTGAAAAGAATGTGCCAGTCTTGTGTTGTTTTTGTAGCTCAGTTTTGAATCAAAAGTCAAATGATCTAATACTTAATAATAGCAGTTTTCTTCTTGTAATTAGGTTGTCACAGATTCAGCATAACACTGACATAAACAGCCATGACCAATCCCTTAGGAGCAAAAAGACACTTTTAAAACATTTTTATTGATACAACTTTGCTGTTGAGAATGACAGGAACTCAAACAATGAGATGTATGCCCCTTGCTCAATATATAGATATATTCTTTTCTTAAGAAAAATAATTCAACTGTATCGAAAGTTACAAGTTCACAGTCACTTTGGTAAAACACTTCATTACTTGGAAATCAATCAATCGTCAATCAGTTTATCCATAAAAAAAAGAAGTACATAAATGATATTTGCTGTGGAAATCAAATTCAGAATCTCCATGATGATGTAAAAACTGGAATGGCACATTAAGTGTCATATGAAACATTTACAAAACATTAATAAAATTTCCCTGATAAATCAAAGTGCATATAGACGCAGTGCACATAGTCCATCTGAATGTTTCTTCAACGTTAGCCGAACGTTAGCCAGCCCCACGCAGCAGGCCAGTGAAGCCACAAAACAGTTACCCATAGTATAGAATATTATATAAGAAGTTAACAGTCATGAACATTATTAAATACAGTCAACACCAATGATATATACAGTATCGCACTGCTAGGTCTGGCTTGGTCTCAGACAGTCCAACTCCAGCAGAAGGAAACCTTGGATAGCTCGCTACATAGTCACAACAGAAATATGTGATCACAATACAATGACAAGTCTGAAGTGTTTTCAGTGTCTATACCCTAGGCCTTCTCAGTAGTCGGACACTGGCCCAACGGTTTGATGGTTGGCGGTGTGAGTTTGTTAAGTTGAAGCTGCCTCTAATCCAAGCAAAACTTTGTATGAGTAAAGCCACCTCTTTCACAGATAAAATGCCGTTACATTCAATCCAAGATAAGGCATTGTTCATGTGGTTAATGTTCATCAAAGTAAAATGAAACCATCGGACACTCTCAAAGAAAAGTTTATGAGGTATTTCTGTGTCTGATCGCAAATGTGTAAGAGCCCAAAGATGAAGTTAGACACATGACGCACACTCAGAGACACCCATTCGATTTGGCCTGCACCCGTGTAGAGAAACACAAAAGTTATCCACTGTACGCGCACAGAGGTGATGGAGGCAAATGTGCATGACAAACATGATCCTAACTTCAACTCAAAACAACAAAAATAAAACAAACACAAATAAACAAGAAGCGACAGTAAACCACTGATCCATCTGAGAGAATGGAGAGGCAACTAACTGACCAAGTCCTGCATAATATTTTCTATCCCCCTTTACCCCAGAAACACTTTAAGCCTTTATTAAATATTCATCTGTACTCATGTAAAATCAATAAAAAAATACACATAACAGTCAAGGATCTAAGCGATCAATAGCAGTCCAAAGGTTTTTAGGCAAATAAGCTACAGCTTATTCATGGTAAAACATTATTTAATATTATTGTTACTCATATATAGATTTAGATTTATAGGTATATTTATATATTTATATATATATTTATAAATACAAATATATTATAGATGTATTTGTTTAAAGTCTGCAAGCACAAATAAGCTGCATTTATTGAACTTTAGTATAACAGTCAAAGAGAGATGGCTGATGATGAGGTGAAATGGGTCAGACTACCCTGTGTTTGTATCTTTTCAGTCCTCACCTCACAGTTCTCCCCAATCTCAGGTTTACGCGTGTCACTTCCTGTCCCTGTGCTGACTGAGAATGGAATGTAGCATGAGCCATTCTCGTCCCAATGGAACCAGGATGTCAGATGAGCACTTTAGCAAAGGTGTCCTCATTGTGACAAGATCACATTCACAATAAAGCTTTCATATTTTTTAAACTTTTTATATAGATATTTATATACCTTTATCTGGTTATTTTCACATCTGTTTTCTCCCCACAATAACAGTGCGCTACAAAAAGAAAGAAGCACACTGCATCTCAGGAGTGGTAACCCAGAACAATACGCAGCTAGCTTGCGCAAAACATGGCCACCAAATGCAGAGGAGGCCCCATAGACTGAACAGCTCTCCGACACGCACAGTGTCAAGAAAACCGGTGTGCCCTTCCACTGAAATATTTGTTAGGCGTCAAATATTTAGTTGATCTTTTGAGTGTTCGACTGGCCAGCGGTTACAACACAATGCTCCACAAAGGAGAGAGAAAGAGAGAGAGACAGAGCACATAAGGAGACCTCCCCCAGTTAGAGCTGTCTCACACACAGAGAGAGACACTACATCCCCTCCACCAAAAGAGAAGCCCGGGGCCACAGGCACCAGTGCAGAGGGGTCAGGGGGCCAGACGGGTGCCCGGCAGAGACAGGAGGACAGAGAGCGGCAGCGCCCACAGCACACACATGCTGCCGTGGAGACCAGGCTGGCTACTATAGAGGGAGGTTTTACGTGAGGAGATCTTTGGGTAAGGGTTGGGTCTGGACAGAAACTGGATCAGCATGTTGCCGTTCTTGTTGAGGTCCGAGGTGCCCTCTGCAGAAAGACAAAAGAATACATTTTGAAAATGTAGTTTGTTTAATCTCTTTTGTAATGTTTTCCATGAGAAATGACTCACTGGGACATGGGTCCATGCGACAGATCCTGATGGTGTCTGGTTTACTGTCCAGACACAGGCCAATGGTGTTGTCCCTTGTATGACAAAGAGCCTGCCTCTGCTGCGTCCCATTGCCACAGCTCACTGAGCACTACAATATACAAACCACTCTTAAAACTTCAAAGTGTGGGCATTTACACACTATCTCAGTGCACTTTGCTAAAAGGGTCCTAACCTGTGTCCATGGGCCCATTCTCCACTGAGTGGGACAGGGGTGGCGGTTGCAGGGCTGGCGGGACTCTGGGCGGTCATCGTTACAGTGCTTATTGTGGATGGCGCGGGTGGTGTTGTCTTCTGATGGCTGGACACAGCTGACGGAGCGTACCTGCAAACCTGTCTTTCCACACGGTTTACTGCAGTTCTGCCACTCTCCTGTCACCCAACTGCAGCATCCCAACAAGAAGGAGAAAAGCTGAAGATTTAAGGAGGAAAACAGAGAACAAAACCACTTTAAGATAAGGTGCTTACATTGGTGGAGGACAGGGCATGGGGTTGCAGTCACGAACATCTCCAATAGGTTTCCTATTGGACTTGTTGCAGAAGCTTTTGTGGACCATTTTACTATCAACTATCCGTCTGCATCCATATCGTTGATACTGTTTTCCTACAACACAGAGCATTGTTAGACTTACACCTCAGTTTTCAGATGATGGGCAGGATTTCCCATGTTATTATATAGTCTCATTCTTTTAACTGTACCTCCTCCACAGGGCTTGGAGCAGTAAGACCATTTCTTGGGTGCCCACTCATACGCACTGTCCTCCACCAGCATGTTGTTCAGGATGGCACTGTTGCTGTCCATGTTCATCATGTATTTATATGTGAGGTTCACATCCTCGTCACCCTGCAGCTTCACCTGAAACATAAGTTTGACCATTTAACACAGGATTTAACATCTACAGTTTGTAGAGGCAGAGATGTGAAGTGTTTATTACCATAATGAGGACTCCATGTGTGAGAGGGCCAGTGGACTGAAGAGTCTCTTTACCATTGTCGTTCTCATACTCCCACTCCACTCCCTTTTCTATGAGTGAGTGGGTTTTTGGCTTATCATTCTCCCCATTAATAAAGAACAGTCCTGATGCCACGTTTTTCACAGCTGATGAAATAACACTGGATTAATTCTAGACATAAAACAGGATCAAATGAGATTTAATCTAACGAGGTACAAACCTAAAGTGTGTGGAGCTGCTTCAAGCTCCTGAATCAACAAGTGTCTTGCTCCTCGCGGGACCTCAAGGACTTTAAGGAAAGCTAAATGAAATACAGATTGGTTTTATGACATCATTAAAGCTCAACTGGCAGTTTCCTGACTAACAGCCACAGCTTTTCCAGGAAAACCCTCTTACTCACGATGACAAAATAATCCTGCTTCATGACTGAAATCCCAGTGGTCTTAGCTCTCTTCATGGCAAACTGCAGCGACTTTGGTTTTTAAAAATGTGGTATTTTCCAACCTCAACCTTGATGTAATCTATTGGCAATGCACAACATGTATTAAAAGCTGTTGAAAAACTCAGCGTGGTTTGGTGCAGTTTTAGTCTTCCTCTAGAGGGCAGCATTGAGCTAAAGATACACATTGCTGTCTTAATGTAACTGGGATGCAGGAAGGCCTGAGTGCTGCAGGTGGGACGTACCCTGTTTCTTGGTGGAGCGGGTGATGGTGTCTTTAAACGTTTTGCAGCTGGAGTTGTCTCCTCCACACACTCCACACTTGTCGTCCTGCTTTGACGAGCCCACTACGCCATCACAGCCCACTCTCTGCTCAATCACAGACAGGGTTTAATACAGTATATTTACACTGGGCTATTAAGTAAACCTAGTTTTTTTAACAACACATATTGATGTGAGTAATAATATGAAGTATTTTTAAGGGAAGATATGCGCATTTTCATGCACACCGGCCTTAAAAATAGACTACAGGTTGAACAGCCTTCTTTTGCACCACATTTGAGTTTCTTCTGTCCTTCTTTAATATTTTTTCCTAACATCTCTCCTTCTTACCACAGATCAGGCCAGAATTTGGCTGGGTAGCATCACTTTTTGGCATACATGGAGAATGATACATTTAATGCAGTATGTAATACTGTGAAACATTCCAGTGAAAGCAATAACATCTCCATGGAGACAAGCAGGCCCTTTTCTATTCTTTTTCTATTGTTATGTTGGGCCATCTTTAAGACCATAACACTTAAATACATTTTGTGGCCATTGCATCATGCCTGGGCAACAATATCAATGTGCAAAGTTATAATGAATGAGTCTAATGGTATGTAGCCAGAGAAACTGACCTGGCACTCTCCTCGCACACACACACTGTGTGGGTCTTTGTAGGAGCAGCGCGTCCCGTCCAGCACCATTCTCTGCATGAAGACCACATCACGAGTCTCCTTCGATTGGCAATGTAAGTGGCAGCGTTTCTTAGCTGCAAAACACAACAATATAAACTGTTACTGACTCACAAATTAGTTTAGTGATGTCATTTTATAATCTGTGATTAGGTTTTATGTGAGTCCGGCAGTAGTGGGCCTGTAAACCCCAAACAGACCATGTGAACCTCAGGAGCCACAGTCCATACATCCATCCATTTTCTTCCGCTTATCCGGATCTGGGTCGCAGGGGCAGCAGTCTAAGCAGGGACTCCCAGACTTCCTTCACCCCGGCCACTTCCTCCAGCTCCTCCGGGGGAACCCCGAGGCGTTCCCAGGCCAGCCGGGAGACATAGTCCCTCCAGCATGTCCTGGGTCTTGCCCGGGGCCTCCTCCTGGTGGGACATGCCCAGAACACCTCCTGAGGGAGGCGCCCAGGAGGCATCCGGAACAGATGCCCGAGCCACCTCAGCTGACTCCTCTCAACGTGGAGGAGCAGCGGCTCTACTCCGAGCTCCTCCTGTGTGACTGAGGTCCTCACCCTGTCTCTAAGGGAGCGCCCAGCCACCCTGCAGAGGAAGCTCATTTTGACCGCTTGTATCTGCGATTTTGTCCTTTTGGTCATTACCCAGAGCTCATGACCATAGGTGAGAGTAGGAACGTAGACTGACGTGATGTGTCAGCCAAGACAGCCCCACAACATCCAGAGACCTAAGATACTCAGGACAAATCTCATAAAGCTCTGGGCAGGGAAGTCTGCTGGATGTCTGAATGGATGGATGTGGATGTCTGGCTGAAGGACAGCACAGAGGCACTCATCCTGGCTGCACAGGAACAGGCCTTGAGCACCCGAGCAATAGAGGCCCAGATCTACCACACCAGACAAGACCCAAGGTGTAGGCTGTGCAAAGAGGCTCCTGAGACAGTGCAGCACATAACTGCAGGGTGTAAGATGCTGGCAGGGAAAGCTTACATGGAGCGACACAACCAAGTTGCGGGCATAGTGTACAGAAACATCTGTGCAGAGTACGGGCTGGAGACCCCAAGGTCAAGGTGGGAAACACCTCCAAAGGTGGTGGAGAATGACTGAGCCAAGATCCTGTGGGACTTCCAGATACAGACTGACAGAATGGTGATGGCGAACCAACCAGACATAGTGGTGGTCGATAAGCAACAGAACAAGGCCGTGGTGGTGGACGTTGCAATACCAAGTGACGGGAATATCAGGAAAAAGGAGCACGAGAAACTAGAGAAATACCAGGGGCTCAAGGAAGAGCTGGAGAAGGCCTGGAAGATGAAGGCAACAGTGGTGCCCGTGGTGGTCGGGACACTCGGGGCAGTAACCCCCAAACTGGAGGAGTAGTTACAACAGATACCGGGAAAGACAACAGAGCTCGCAGTCCAGAAGAGCGCAGTACTAGGAACAGCAAAGAAACTGCGCAGAACTCTCAAGCTCCCAGGCCTCTGGTAGAGGACACGCGCTGGATGAGGGTGAGAGACCACTGTGGAAGGTGAGGAGCAGGTTTTTTTTTTATGTATATATACATTTGTGGTGGTAATAATGCAGTGAATTCTCTAAAAACATCACATTCAATTAAAGACTAAATCTATTCAGAATGGCAGTTGTTAGCCTGGTCTATCTGGTTAAATAAACAGGCAACTGTATTAAAAGCCCTAATGTGGCAGAACCACTAACAAGGCCCTCACTGCGCCACAGACCAAGAGGGCTGTTTCTGTGTTGACACAGTGAAAATCGAGACAAAACGGTGGCACCCCTCTCTAAACAAATTGTACAATTTCACACTGGGCGCAGGAACTGTCTGCCGCCTGAACACATCACTACATGCATCACACACACACTGCAAACAACTATTTGACATGATAAGAGAAAAAACAATTGTGCACGCTGTATGTGAAGAGCCTGTAGCGTGACATGCACTTTCTCCAGGGCTGCCCTTTAGATAGATAATGATTTCATACTCTATAATAAAATGACACTTGAATCAAACAGTGCAGGGTAAACAATATCTATGAGGTAATACCCAACAAGAGGAACACCAAGTTCAAAGACTTTCATAATACATTTTGGAAGAGGGCGTTGTCTGGCCTCAAAGAAGAACAACCAGATGTCAATGACTATAACAGACCTCTGGCTATATATGTAACACTATAAACCCAAACCGCATCCAAAAATTATATGTTAACTTTTGGGCTGTAATTTGAATTAACAACTTCCAAAGGAGATCTTCACTTTGTCTTTTCCAGTTTCTGCACAAGCTTCATGTGTAGGTGTTTGCTTACGGTCTGGGTGTTCATAAGGCAGCCAGTGGTGTATGTTGCTATGGAGATCAAAGCGCTGGTCCCAGGCGTGGCACTGCTCCTCTCGCGGGTCGCTGTAGATGTCCTCACACTCCTCGCTGTTACACATCTGGAACTGGTACGTGGCGCCCACACAAGGGCGCCCTTGGTTGGCTGGTCTAGAATTTGCATAAAACACAGGATTACAATGCAGGTGTTCAATGCAGGATTACAAAGGAGTTCAATCACTTTCAAAAATATTTAGCTTTTATAACTTGTAAATTATTTTTTAAAGAGAAACAAGGATCCGTTTGTGTTATGTAAAAAGACACTGAAGAAACTTGCATAAATAAGTGCATAATGCTATAGAAGTCTGTTGGTATATGGTATTGAGGATTCATTCATTGATTTTCAGGCTGGTAGGTGTTCTTAACTGCGATGCACTGATATATTTTCCTACAGAGACAAATAAGTGACAGTCAAGTGCACCTTACTCAAGAGAAATATATTTAGTAAAAATCTGGACAACTAAGGCCTTATACAGTAATTCCTCATGGTGCACATTGAGCTTTTTGCACATGTCTTTCAAATGTGTATTTTAACAACAAATGAACTAACATGACCTATTTTTGTTAGTCATTTTAAGACAGTACCTGGGATTGTCACAGTCGCGTGTGCGAAACTGTACTCCTCCTCCACAGGTCCGGGAGCACTGCCCAAACTCGCTCCATGTGCCCCAGTTACCGTCTTGTTTGATGATGTCGGGGGTCAACCACATACACTGACCTCTAAAACAGTGCTGAGAAACACAAGGGGAGTTCACTTTAAGAGCCAAGACACTTGAAATCACTTAAACACACTATAAAAGCCTAAATGTGACTGACATGCCAATACACAGTAGAATACATACCAAAAGAACATTAAATACCATTACAGGATAAAACCAGAACTATATCACAAAGGACGTAACAAAACCATGACACAAAACAGATAAAAAAGCTACAAATAAAAATAAAAAAGTGTTTCCCTGGAAGAGGGATGTTCCCCTGCGGTACAGTGTCCTGTGGTGTGTGCATACCTTGCCATCTCCACACATGGTGCCATCGATGGGTGGTCCTTTCTTGGTCTTGCAGAAGAAGGGATTGTCTGGGTGGCTGCACCACAGCTGCTTACATGGGTCAAAGCTGCGATACTGCAGAGTACAGAAGAGGCACAGGTTAAATACATAAATATGATCTCTATAATAATCATTAATCATTGCTTGAATGACTCAACACTGAAAATAGAAAATAAAAATAGATGAGAATAGGGATTTCACAACAATAAGCACCACTGTGTTATACTAACAGATACAGCACCCCTTCACTGAGTCACTGTACACTACGCTCCACAAACACAGACCATTCATGCAAACTCAGCCAGGGATCATCTCCACAACAACACACTGTTCAGATTCAGGTCACAGGGCACGTTACAGGGAAGAGGCCAAAAGGTCAGGCCTGTCTGACCTCCAAAATGCCCCCGGACACTGGTAAAGGATCAAATTGACTTGTTTGTCTGATTAAACCCATTGATGAGCAGTGCACCGCATCGACACAGAGTCTAGTGCCCTTCTTTTCAAAATCTCTGCCCAAACCTGGATGACCCCAAGTGACTTTTAGGGGTCAAACACCATGTTACATTAAATGACTTGACTGTGGTAGGTGCAGGTACAGATGACATTAGACTGGAGGATCCTACAGTGGAACATAGAAACAATGAACGTTCTATGTGGAGAGAATGTTTGCTCTTCAAGGCCGTCAGTATAGTTATGACATATTTTCAGTTGTGTGACATATTTATTATGTATTTAAAAGAATGGGACAAGATATCATGCCACAAGATTGTGCACACATGACAGAAATAATCTTATAAGATTTTAGGATTGGACAGTAAATGATGCTGGTGAGTTATACCTCTTTATATGCTGCCATTGTCAAAAACAGACATTGACACCAAAAATTAATAACAAGTAAATTACATTGCAATTATTACACATAATGTCAAAGTCTTGTCCTGATCTTGTGGACCCAATCTTGTGGCTGGTCTCATGTGAACTGTCTCACCCTTAATATTTGGAACTGTATTTTGCCTCAGAACAGAAAACATTGTTTAAAATCATTGTTTGAGAATCCTACAGTCTGATGTCCACAATATGAAATGGCCAAACTGATCAAGAAACTGCACCAAAATAATTCACACAGACACAGAAACACATGTTGGGGAGGTGTGGTTACCTTACCTGTGTTCCCTGTAATTGGCCCGCCTTTTGTAGCTGAGGGAATGGGTTTGACAAGAGAATGAAGGATAACTAGCAACGTGAGCAAAGCCCCGAAAAAAACCCTCTGTCAATCAAGCAACTCCCCCTCTACAGCACAGGGCCACAGTGGCTTCACAATCAGACAGAGACAAAGGAAACTACACTCATACTACTCTGAGACATTGAGTCTGGATTTCCTAAACATAGAAATAGTGACAGGATCATGTGAAGGCACTGTGGATGAAACTTTAACGTATAGCCTCATGTACATTGTTGGTGAGAACTATCAAAGCCAAATTACCTGCTTTTAAAACAGATGTCAAATCCCACCAGTGGCCGTGAGAAAGAAGAACAAGACATCACAGAAATGTGAATAGCTGAGTAGAGCTCGCCACTTCTCTCAACAATGTATTTTCTGCTTTGACTTGACTTGGATTTGCCCTAGACTGTATTGTGGAGCAATCTAAACTACTGCTAAGTGGGACTAGGTTAGTGGTTTAGCTTCATATGCTAGAGCATGTAATCATACTATAGGGGATTTCTTACCGCGGTGCAAGTCGTGTACCCCACACCGAAGTCGAAGCGGCACTGTTCATTCATGGAGTAGTGCAAACCAGGAAGTTGAGGCAGAGACGGCCAATTATGGTCAAAGGGGTCGTCACGGAGACAGTCGTAGGAACTGAAAATGGAGAAGTACATAAGTAGAAGCTCAGAGCAACAATAACAAAGTAAAAGCAGGTGGATTTTCATCAGACCTTGCTCCAGCCAAGGTCTGAACACTGGATGCTCTGGGACTTTTTTGCATGTTAAATAGTTTCTTTCTTGTAGAACTAAACAGACTATTCTACTGGTCATAAACATGTTGTGTTAGCCCAAAGATAAAATGCATCCAAAACTATGGCTATGGAAAAGTAAAACCACCCAGACATCACAAAGTGTTGATATTGTTTTGTGCGACTCACTGTAGGTATCGCCCCAGCTCCTGCATGCTACATCTGGACCAGTGGAAGCGGTGGAAGGCGGCCTGCACCAGAGGGGCCATGATGCTGCCCATGTGCACCTCGTCCCCACAACGGTTCCCCTGGCCGTCATGCTCCATCCCAAGTCTGAAGACAACCAGTATGAAGAGAGAGAGCGAGAGAGGGAGGGAGAGAGGGATGGAAGAGTCAGATCAGGCCAGACAGATTGGGAACGTGTGGGAGGAGAAAACAGAACAAGCAGCAAAGAAAGAGGAAAGCAGATGTGATAATCAGATCCTGTTTAATGTGACCATTTGAATTGAATACATCACTAGAGTTTAGTTGTATTGAACAGTAGTTTATTGTTAAGAGCTTTACTTACACATGTCCAGTCTCATGAGCCACCACAAAGGCAGAGGAGAAGCCGTCCTCGTGGTTCAAAGTGCAGCTCCGCACAGGATGGCACATACCAGTGACTGGGGCATAACCTGGGGCACAAAAGGGTGTGACAAGCTCATTTTTTCATTTGGTAAAATACATGTTTTAAGAGTTAATAATACTGGGGTGTAACAATACTACTAGGGATGTAATAATAAAAATGTTGTAATACTGTATCATCAAAACTCTCACAATATAGTGGATTGTCACAGTATATCAAACTGCAGACCTACATAGGCCATGATCCTTTGCTTCATGTCAATTCAGACTACATGATAAAATAACTAAGCACTACATGTTAATTCTGGATTAAGACAGTATATACCACAGATAGTCACCAGAGTATATTATTATAATATAAATATTGCAGCAAACATTGTGAGATGCATATTGTGATAACATCGTACCATAAGATTTAGATCATTACATTTCTATTACTTTCTATTATAAGAAGCTAATTCTGTTTACAGTATGAGTTTATCTTTGATAATGAATACTTACATGTATTGATCTATTATTTGTTTAGTAGGTATAAATTTTAATTCTCAAAAATATATATTACATTAAAACAATTAGTGTGACAATAGGGCTTAAAATGTTCTCACAAAATAAAAGAGAAAATGATCAATAACTATATAATTGATGATAAACCTAAGGCTTCTTAACAGTGGCTTTTACAGTATATGAGGCTATGTACATTATAACTAAAAACTAAAAAACTCTCCACTCCTCATATCATGTGTCTTTCATAATTAGAGTCTCCAGCCTCTTCAGAGCCTCCACAGTCACTATTATCACGGCATTTCAGCAGTGATAGGACATGGCCCCACCCTGGGCTCTGTTCACACGTGCAGTGCAGAAGTGTCAGTCATGTCAATCACAGTGGCAGATATTGATTACCTTTAATTGGCCTCAAACACTATCAGACCGTCTGCCTGTTCCCACACACTCATTTATAAAACACAGTGTAACAGATATATTCAGGCTGCTGTGTTTACATCTGACCCCGCGTGTCACCCTTTTCCCCCGCACGCCAATCTCCCGCTCCCCGTGAGCCGCTGTGTCCCGCACTGGCCGTAATTGTGGCACTGTGGCTGGCCCCGCTCCGCCTATTGATTTGGAGCGGCTGAAGGCTGAGCCCAAGGGCAGCTGAAGGGCTCCTGGAGAGGCTGGCCACTGCCTTTAGAGGCCTCTCCCCTGGGTCTGCCTGTTAGCCTGCACTCTGCTGCACAGCCAAACCACCAACCACCAAACCACAGGCAGGGCACTCTTAGGCAGAGCCGGCAGAGCTGTGTTTGGATGCCCGTTTTATACAGCCATCCTACATACATACGCTGTTTTTACACTTATTATGTGATGTTATTTTATGTTACATGTTCTACTCCTGATTTGTTATGGAAAAAAAACAAAAAAACAACGGAAATGAAAAAAAATGTAGGCTGTAGTCCACTGAAGGAATTCTTGGCCGACAGATCTTGTGCATTAATTTTTTTTTCTTAAAGGGGGGCAAATGTTCTTAAGATGGTAAAGGTCTCATAGTAATTAAACAGTATCTTAATAACAGTATAGGAAGATTAAACTATCCAGTCACGCCCAAAACTGCAGCTAACTCGCTCCATGCATTCTCTTTTCTGCTGCTTCTGTGCATATAATCATTTCTAATAAAACAATTGGTAGACTAAGACGCCACTGACTCCAGCCAAAATGAAATGATTATTAATATTTAGTAATGTTTTATTTGTAAAGCCTAAGAGAAGAGGCAGACATGTTTACTGAAATAAGTGAGTTTAAATTATGGAATAGCTGGATGTGTGTGCCAAAACAAAAATCTAAATTGATTGTACTTGATGTAATGCACAGGGGATGTTACCTTGCATGCCAGTGGGACCAAACTCCTGGCGCGTTAGAAATATTGCATGATCGTGGTACTCGGCGTCGCCCGTGTCCTGCTTCTGCTGGAGAAAAGCCCACCGGCACACATTCTCCAGGCTCTGAGAAGGGTTTCCCAGTTCAATCAAACTCATCGACTGGAAAAGACACACACAAACACGAATCATGAAACTGACACCATCTGTGTACACATCAAACACCAGTGCTCCTCTTCTTCACTGGGCTTACAACGCTCCTCTCTTCCCTGTAGGGGGCAGTGTCACAGTATGCCACTTACCAGCACATCCCACAAACTGCTGAGGTCTACAACAACATGCACAAGAACTGAAACAAATGCACAAGCGAATGCATTATAGGTGCTCTGATCCTGCTGATTTAAATAATGAACATGAAAAACTAACAGCGTGCGTCTTTGTAATGAGCTATGCACTGCAACTCCAAAAACATGCCCAATTAGAAAACATTTACTTTTGATTAAATGCATAACACAATGCAATGCCCCGGCAGTCCTTCCTTTCACCTTGGTTGTACTTGTAAAAGCTCCACTCACTTTTCTACCCTCCATCTTTGTACATCTCTTACTTTTCCCCCCTTTTTCTTGCTCTTTTTGCACATGCATAGCTGAACCAAACAGCGAGGAGAGTGCGTAGTTTGCTGCAGCAGAGACATATGGCCTGCCTCTGCACACATGATGGAGTGTGAATGCGTTGCAAAAGCCCCTCAGACACACTGCGCTCTTTACATGTGTGTACTTAATCTCGTGCATCAGGTGCTTTCTCTATATTTTATGATCTCTAAAAAAGCTTGCTTGTATGTGGTTTTTTTATGTTTAAAGTGTGCATGTGGCTGTGTGTGCCTGCATTCAGGGTCACATAGCCAATCGGCAGGCTGTCTGGGTGCAGCTCTGTTGCCACGGTAATTGGGGATGATGGACAGCCGCGAGCTTTGGCTGGAGCAGCATCGGGGCTGGTCCAGAATGACCAATGTAGGAGTGAGTGTGTATCGATGCTCAGACCGTGGACACAGAGGAAGAGAGATAAGGATGAAGCAGCATGAATGCTTGGATCCTCACACAACAGTTCAATAATATCCAAAATCCAAAAGGAGAGCAGAAGGCTAGTACTAATATGCAACAGACTATTATCCGGTTCTACTATTATACATTTCAGAATAACTAACCTGAACAAAGCATGAACAAAGATTCATAAGTGTTGGTTCATAATATTAATGCATAATGCCAATACTTAGCTTAGTAAATGGTTAGTTAAAGGGTTAAGGTTAAGGAGGTTATGGTACTAACCTCAAAATCATTATAAGAACTTTTCATTAAGATTTAAAGCTAAATAATGTGTAGCTATTATACAGTGGTATCCGTTTTTTTTATATATATTTTGTTGAGCCATGGTGCCTGTATAATGTCACAAATTTGAATCCTTTGTGTTCATGTCACAAAATTAAATAATCCCTATAGTTTAAAATGAGCTGGAGGATAGAGATTTATGGTGGAATTTGGCCTGGTTTATGGTCAATTAATATTTCTGTAATTACTGGGTCTATTCATATGAAACAAAAACTGACACAAAGTTCAGCATCGCCACAAGTAAAGAAAAAAAATTAGGTTTTCACAATACCATTAGAAAGTGTCACCATTACTCAACTCCAAATACATGAATGTTGTGATTTAAAAGAATGTTGAACCCAAACACTTTATACAGCAAGTTTGTGAAAAACAGTCCCTAACAAATAATGATAAGGTTCAACATGGGTTTTCCTTTTGGATATTTCTTTCCAGACCATGAAAGCTTCATTAGAGCGACACAGGCCTCTATCCTCCATCAATCTGAACTATACACTTATCCTATAGTTCTTTAGATGACAGGTCAAATGCTCTGACACTGTAATAGAGAAATGATCAGTTCATTTAGTCCTTTATAGAAGACGTAATCTTTGAGCAGTATATTATCTGCTACGTATATCATTAGCAGCATAATTTTGGCTTTAATGTAGCCTTTTGTATGACAGCAGCCTTATCTAGCTATAAAACGGTATCTTTCTTTGGATTTTTCCGTTATCTTACTCTTCCACTCCCATCTGTCCGCACAGGTAGATTGAGTTACAGTAAAGGAGAAGAATGGACGCTGCCACTGTGTGTTTATGAATGAGGTTGGGCTATCATTGATTGTTTATCTTTGCCTGGACTTCCCATGATTCACTGTTGCAGCTGGGAAGCGGAAGCAGGCAGATTGCATAACGGACAGGAGTTTGCTGTGTGTGCTCGCGTTGGTGCTGAACTGTGAAGGCGTGCGACTTGAAAACATTCTCCCGGGACCCTGCATGCTTTTAGTTTCTCTTTTGCTCAGTGCACTGGAATAACAGGCCGGGGGCATCAGTGCGTGTTGATGAGCGCACGCGTGTGTTTTGGCCCTGTTTGTTTATGTGTGTGTCTGGTCTGCGCTTACTGTAGAGTTAGTGCGGCTAACACAGGGACATACACTTTCCAAGAACTGCTCTTACCTTGCCATAGCCCAACATGATGATCCGCACCAGGACCACATTGATTTTGGCTCCTAGAGACTGGTCGTGGTAGATCTCGTTCACCTGGAGACACAAAACAAAGACATTTTTACAAACAGTTCCTCAAATTTAGTCAGAAGTTGGGTCCAAGCCAAAAGTTGAAGTCGCCAAAGTCCGAGTTCCAACAGCAAAAATGGATGAACAAGTAAGGGTGGGCGATATGACAAAAATAATTTCACAATTTCCCAGATGACAATTTTGTTCACAGTTCATGTACACTTGGTGTTTTTCTTTCACCTTTAACAGGTAAATAAAGTCATCTTCTTCTTCTGAATACTCACAGTTTTATTTATATCACCATTTCACCCAGTCCTACGCCCTATGCCCACAGCTCAATATATAACTTGAGGTCCACATAACAAATGTTACGTCATTATTTTATTTTGTTTAACTTACAAACTAACTGACAAAAACAGTTTTAGAAGCAATACTATATTGGTGTGCCCATTCCTTTACAGGATATGATCTCACAAACACCTGCAAAATATCTTACTGTTGCAACAAATAATTTCACAGTTGCTATAGCAGTTAAAAATAAGCTATAACTTTTGGTAAAGTGCGTGGACTCCCAGTGTCAACACACAGAATCTATTGTATTATTTTTAAAACATTGGAGACCACTTTGAGAGTGGACATTGGGACAACTGTCACCGGTGCCTGGCCCAAAATAAAGAGTGCACTGAACCGGGCTCCCTGTGAGCACAGATGGACTGGATGAGGGGAAGAGGAGAGCACTAAGGAGAGAAATGGCTTAATGCAAGGAAACAGGGTAATTTGTGACACAGGAGATGCAGAGACATCGCAGACACAACGCCAGCGCCATGGAGAGAGAGCAGCACTAAATTGGCGTCGGGAGTCGAGGGCTGCTGTCCTCCGTGTGCTGTGTGCAGTGCTTAATGAGGCAAAGGGATGTAAAAACAGACAATCATAATGAGAAACCTGATGGACATGCGGCACACACACA
>KN514410.1:4873-30028 GCA_000787155.1 Scartelaos histophorus
ACACACACACACACACACACACACACACACGCACACACACACACACACACACACACACACTCGGACCCCCACATTCAGATGAGGACTGTGGATGCGGGGAGGCGTGTGGATTCCATTACCGCTAATGTGAAAAACAGACACAGCCCATTGAGATCCTCACCAGGAGACAGATCCAAGCCCCGGTCATGAGAGCTGTCGTGGTGCGTTCACTGTTCACTGGGAGAAGGGGACATGACAACTGCAAAGGATCACAGTGTTCACAGTGCACACACTACATTTACATGCACAAGAACATCCAGGTGACCTCCACAAAACCTGTCAGACTGTCACAGTCTCCCGCAGGACAAAGAACAGAATACTGAGATACACTGATGCTCCGGTAGGTTTTACTTTCACTTTAAAGGGCTCATATGATTCTATTTTCAGATAAAACACAACCCAAGTTTTATGTAATAAAGGACATTTGCGGTTAGTCCAGTAATGAGAGGTCTGATGCACAATGACAGTTGGTAGAACAAACCACCTTTCTCATTTATGGCTGTTTTGCTTCCTAATATGAGGTTGTGTCTGCAGTGTGATCATTTACCCCCGGAGAGAGACCTCTGCTCACAGTGAACACATCCATCATGAGCTTCTGACTGAGAGAATGCTCATACTGAACAACCCGTGGACACTAAGGAACCTACCTGGAGAACTGAGGATTACACACATTTAAGGCCACGTAGGACAAGAAAAGAAAGTACCACCATTTAATGTGGAAAATCACATTCTATTGTCTAAAGAAAGAAAGATTTTTATTATCAGTTGCCACGTTTACATGATGTTTTTTAACTGCAAATTAATTATTCCAAATTAAGTTTAAGTTTACATGGAAATAATGATTCTGAATTGAGGTTTACATGGAAAACTCATTAAATCGACTTTCTTTAATTCTGCTCAACATCTGGAGGTGGGGAAGGGTTCTGATTGGACAAGGGGCCCTACTGGCTTTTCTATCATCTCAGTTTGTCGCTACACCACGCAAACATGATACAAACTTTTTTTTTCCGTTCGCTGAGGACTCAGTCAAGTTCATAAAATGAAAAGTTTGATGGGTCCAAGTCCATGTTCTGCTTCAACTGTTTCCACGTGTTTTTCATCAGTTCTGGTACCTCTTTGGAAAGATTTGTTTTTGTTTTCTGTCATCCAATCTTTTCATTATTTGCGTCATCGTGTCATAAGGGCGACCCAACGAGCATGCGCCGAATGACCAGAATTATTTTAAAGACAAATAAACATTTACACGATAGCGGAATAAATTAATTCTGCTTTAAAATCGGAATAAACCACCTACTTTAGAATTCAGAATAAGTTTAATTCCCAATAATCATTAGGAATTACATGTTTACATGGTCTTTTTAAAGTTGAATTACTTTTTATTCCTGATTAAATCATTTTTAATTGGAATTAAAGCTCTCATGTAAACGGGGCAATTGTGGAACCAGAATTTGTATTGAGTATAAATTCTGTTCCTTAGTATCAAAATCGAGTTTGAAATGTGCGTATCGTGACAATACTCCTGCAGATACTTTGGTACTTCTTTACTTAAGGTAAAATAACATTCTGAAAAGTAGATTAGTTTACTTCAGCAGCGGCACGACTCCTTTAAGCCTCTGCTGCTCCACTTGGCACAGGGTAACACACTAGTCCATTATACCACCGCCAAACTTCCCCTCGCTTCTTTACACTCTCAAATCAGATTTAAAACAAGGCTAAGTTGGCAGCACATAAATAAACAATATCCGAGCGGTGTGGGCAGGGCGTCTACAGCTGGATGCAGGAGCAGCTCCAGGCAGCTCCACCACCGGCTCTTCTGTTTCCCCTCAGGATGAATCAAAGTCTTTCTGATTCTCCCCGTCAGTAAAAGTGCTTTTGTAACATTCCATAACGTTACTCGCTCTCTGACCCCACGGACATTCGTTTGTCCTCATCTCCTCAGATCACATGACCAAACCTTCTCCTCAGAACCTCATCTCGTCCGGTCGGAGACCTGTGTGAAGTTGCCCCCATCAAACGCAAACTTACACGAAAACTAGGTCAATCGTTTGTGCTTCGTTTGTGCCGTTATGTTCTGCAAAAAGTTTGTTTGTGCTTTGAGATATTAACAATTCTTTATAGGTCGAATTGACAGCAGTGGCTTTGGCAAAACTCCGCTAAACGAGTGAAGATAAACAATCTCAGGCTGAAGAAAAGTCTGTATCAGTTTTCAGTAACTTGCTTTTGTTTCATATTTGATATAATACTACAAACTTTTCCACAACCTGAGATCGTTTATTTTCACACGTTTTGCAGAGTTTGAAGCCCCCAGCTGAGTAGAAATTACGTCCTATAATCTCCACAAAAATAATAATTAATCATTTTAGAAATATATTAGCCCAAATGAAAATTGTCACAGCACAAAAGAGCAAAAATGAAGCACAAATGATTGACTCCATTTTGGGTGGTAGTTTGACCTATAAAAGAATCGTTAAAATCTCCAAAACTAAAGCAGCACAAATTAAACTTTTTGCAGCACAAACAGAGCACAAATGATTGACATAGTTTTTGTGCAGGATTTGATGGGGCCAGTTTCACCCAGATTGCGTAGTTTGAATGTGGTGTATGCGAGTGCTGGTGGTGGGAGGGGCTGGTAGCCTCACTTCTAGTCATTAGCCCCAAGGCAGCTGTGACTACAGTAAAATCTGATTACCACCAAGTGTGGAGTGGATGGAGTTGGAAATGCTGTGGTGGATGAACAAATATTTCTTGAAGCCACATAGGACGTAGTGAATATTTGAACTGTGATACGTGTACGGTGGGTGGTATGCACCTAGACAAATCAAGGTTTTTTTGGGGTTTTTTTTGAGTTCATCATTATATCCTACAGAGACCCAGCCCATTCATTCATTCAGCCCAAATATAAAAATAATACTTCTACTAATAATAATTATAATAATAGTAAAAAATGTTATCAAAACTGATTGTAGAAGCTTGTCAGAGATGTTGTTTTTTTTTAGATTGTTAACTTCACATGGATTTAAACACCAAAATGTCCCTGTTGTCCATGTTATAAAATTATAAATTCAAGTAAATTTAACCAAATCTAAATACTATCTCTAAATAGAAAATCTGAAAAAACATATATTCCAATCCAGTTTTTTTCTTCGGGTCTCAGGAGGATATAGAACGAGCTCATCCATGGTTTAATCTCATTTTAGACCATGTTTAGCCCTAATTTAGACCTGATAATTGAGGGCAGCAAAAATATGATCTTAGCTGAGATGCTATAGAGTGTGAACCGTTAAGAACTACTGCTTTATAATAAATAGTCTGGATCTTAATCCTTTGCCCTGCACCAAAAGCTGTAGTGTACTGTAACCTATCGCAGTAGGTCTTCAGAGGGTGCACTCACACCAGCCCAGTGGAAAGCTGCTAAAGGTTGAGGTTAATTTATTTGCCATTTGCAGTTAAAAACACACACTGGAAAAACATGTGCAAAACGCTTAAAGTGCAACAAGAGACATTCAAAACAACCACATGAACAGACAATAGAAAATCAGTACTGACGACATATGACACTGAAATAAAGATACAAAAATTAAGTGCATTGTTCAGGATTATTTAATTTTAGTTTGCTCTTCTGACATGTTTTTTTTTTTTTCCCGAGAGAGAGACAGTTGTGATAGTTGACCCACTTACTGTTCTTCAATGTTCTTAATCTCAAAAACTAAAATTCAAAGTTTATTGTCAAATTTTTCATAATAACATATGAAAAAAATGTAATTACATTTCACAATCTTAATTAATTAAAATTAAATAATAACAAGAGCAATCCGAGATTTCTGATCTCCGCCAAGGAATCCAGATCCAGATTCTAGGTCCAGATCTGGATCATCACCAAAATTTAATGGAGTGGTCCTTGGGCCACCTGGGCCTTCTACCTCTGGTAAAAATTTCATGAAGATCTGTCCAGTAGTTTCTGAGAAATCGTGTCCACAGACAAATAAATAAATAAATAAATAAACTGACTCGATCGAATAATCTCCTTGGCGGAAATAATAACAGGAGAGGAAAGATCAAGTTCTTCTTAGGAAACCAGTGTGGTTGGTAGAAAGGGGAGAGAGTTCAGCCTCCTAACAGCCTGGTGCATGAAGCTGTTCGTCCCACACAAAACCAACCACATCACTTTGCGCTTTTATAAAATGCACCACTCACTTCCCATGGCTCAGTTCGGACATTTTCCCACTGTCTGATCTCCTCTGCGGCTGAAGTTTTCTCTGATCAAGTGCTCAAGTATCTTCTGACATATGGGAGCGCAAAATATAAAAGGCAAACACATTATTATTACTCATGTCGGAAAAGTGGAATGTCTGAAAAATAGTAAAGTACAGCTTGAAAAATAAAGTTTATGGCACTTTTTCAACAATTAGATTTCGGTGTGTAAATAGCAGCAGGTTGGAATAACAGTGTGGAACCCTGTCATATAAATGGTTTCTCTCACTGAGCCCAGTCCACCTGGTTACACAGTCATCACCATGAGTTATGAAACAGTTGCTCTTATTACACTGACACAAAGCACCCGTCTAAAATAGTAAGATGCATGAAACTGACCTCCTTTAGAAGATCCTACCTCCAGCTCCCCCTCCACCTATCTCCATCTCCATCTATCTGCACAACCAGGAAGAGCTGCCCGGGATTAGTCGCTATTTACACCAGTCCGCTAATCACTATTATGCAAATTCATGGCAGTGTTGGGACAGAGAGGAGAGGGGGAGGGGTCGTGTGAAGATGAGGACTTGTAGATAATTAGCTGAAATGCATTTTGTTTGAACCCGGGTCTATAGATAACTAGGCCGCACAGACGCCAGGGAGCAGGGAGGGGGCGCTCTTTCATGTGAGTAATCGGCTGTTGTCAAGCTAAATGTTCCGCATGACACTAATCTCGGTTCTTTTGATTTCATTGTTTCAAATATTGTTAGGACGGTCTAGTCTTTGGCTGACAAGGCCAGGATTATATCTCCAGAGATGGGTGGATGAGCTAAATATTGTACTCAAGTAAAAGTAATGTTATTTCAAAATAATATTACTCAGATACAAAATGAGAACTTTGCACATCAATGACTTGTAACGAGTGTGTTGGAGGAGAGGGAGCAGCACAAGAACATAGAGAAAAATCCCACTCATCATCTTATTTGCAAAATGTGAGATTTCTTAGGACATAACGTCGGCCTTTATCAGGCAAATAGAGAGTGAGAACTCAGGTTACCATCTTAAATAGGCTGTGGTAAAAACCCAACGGTGACAGGTCATAAAGGAACAACATAATTCAAAACACAAAAGGTAATCAACATAGTATAATACTACTACTACTACTACTACTACTACTACTACTACTACTACTACTACTACTACTACTACTAATAATAATAATAATGTCTCAGTTTTATATAGTGCTTTTCTGGACACTCTGAGATACTTTACAGATCATTCTTCATTCACTCCAGACCCAGTAGTGGTAAGATACTACTGTAGCCACACAGCTGCCCTCACTGACAGAAGCAAGGCTGCCAATCTACGCCATTGACCCCTCTGACCACCACCAACACTCATGCATACACCACTTTCATACTAGGCAATGTGGGTGAAGTGCCTTGCCTAAGGACACAACAACAGTTTTTTTTTTTTGCCTCCCTGTGGCATCTGATTTTCCCAGTGCTCTGACCAGTCCTGACCTCACTGAGCTTCTGAGCTTCTGAGCTTTTTCATTTATGTCTGCCTTTGTATTTTGAATGATGTTGTTTTGGGTGCACTGTTCCTTTATGACCTGTCACCCTTGGGTGCTTGCCACACCCTGTTTGATGAGATGAGCTCTCACTCTGTTTGCCTGGCGAAGGTCGAGTGCCCAATCATTGTATGTCCCAATAAATAAACATTTTGCAAGTAAGACGATGCACGGGATTTTTCCTCTATAAAATAATATTACTCAAAAGTGCAGTGGCTGTCCATGAAATGACTCAAGTAAAAGTCAAACAGTATTTGTGAAAACTACTACTCAAGTAGGAGTAGTTGTAGTAGTAGAGAGTTGAGGCATAACATTTGATTTACAATTTGAAGTAAATGTAAGTATGAAATGAATAAATGAAGTACAACATTAAATAATGCATAACATGTGGTATCAAAAATAAGACAAACTGAATCATATCTGAAGAAGCGGTGCATGACATGTTCAAATTATTACTTATTGTCCCTATAAATCTTTTGTCACCTGCACACAAAAGTGTACTAAAATGTGATATTTACGTATAGGGTGTATTGTGTAACTTTTCCGGTGGAGTCCACCACCTGAATGTGATAAATATGTTTATTTTCAAATCATTTTAAGCACTAAACACATTGAATACTCTATACTCTTGCCTTTAGGGGTGTTGTGTATCCAAAAACCTGATTTTGTCCCATGTGTTTGAGCAAAATGTTTCTTGCCCCATTACAGATCAATTGTATAAGCGGCTCTTGAGGGCAAATATATATATTGGCCAATAATCAGGAAGAGCCTTAATGCAATGGCAAAACTCTTAAAAAACTTGTAGAATGGGGAAGAGGTAAATGAGGAATAACTTTGGACCACTGCAAACTGTTTAAAATGGACTTTTTTCATGTTTTTTGGATTTGTTTTTTTACAGTAAAAATCTGCTACATAGTCTTTAAATGCCTACCTGCCCCTCTGCTGTGTCTTTGTCATCCTGACTCACACCTCCAGTCTTCCACTCGTTATGGGTCCCTGAACGCACCACGGCTCTATGCACATCCCGGCTTCTAGCAGCCACGTGTTTCCCGGGAATCATTTTTCTTTTGATTCTTCTGTATTCCGCTGTGAGAGCTGAAAATGTTGAGAATTCTGACGGATCTATTTTGGGCTAATCGACTGTGTCAGAGTGAATAGCAAGAGCGCGCACGCACTTTTGAAAGGACAGTCACATGAATAAAGAATCTTTTATCAAATCCCAGCCGTGGTGCTTTTGTTGTAATTTCATGCAAACATATTTTCTGTGTCATCTTTATTTTGGCGGCCCGACAAAAGCCTTTCTGCAAGGCGTTCTGAGCAGCTGTTTGATGAATGCACCTTTGCTTCTTGCTTATTTTGTGTTCTTAATATAGCCGCCGTTTAAACACATTTTCGGAACGTTGGCGCGCTGGTTTTAATTGCGTTCTGATAACCTGCGCGCCGCTGCCAGGAGTCATTAATCACAGGCCGGTGTGGAGTGTGGCACTTCGGAACACAATGCGATCAATCACGCCCCGACTGTGGACGCTACGTCGAGCTAATTTGTCTCCGGTGTGCGCCCGGGATGTTAGCACGCTCACAGCTAGCCCCCCACGCGCCCGCCGCCTTTATCTGCCCACTGTACAACAAGTAACACGGCAATTAGACCGCACCTTAACACACGGCAATTAGACGCACCGGGGGAGGCAGGGTCAGTGTTAGCAAAACAGCTCCGGGCAATAGTCTCCTGTCTCTACACTGACATGCACAAACGTCTGTGCTAAAGGTCGAGCGTATGACTAAAACATCATCCAGTATGTCCTTGTATTGTGTTTTGTTTCATAGATGGTTAAATTGTCCACATCGGCAGGTGAAACCACAAATTACCTCCTTGTTTTTAGCCAAAAATCGACTGATGACTGAAAAAAACATGTTTTTATTGTATTTTTTGATGTTTTTAATGCACTAACCCTAACCTTAATAACTAAAACATCATCCAATATGTCCCTGTATTGTGTTTTGTTTCATAGATTAAGTAAAAATTAATTTGTCCACATCAGCAGGCGAAACCACAAATTACCTCTGTGTTTTTAGCCAAAAATTTGACGGGAGCATGTTTTTATTGTATTTTTTGATGTTTTTTACGCACTAACCTTAACTCTAATAACTAAATCATCTTCCAATATGTCCTTGTTTTGTGTTTTGTTTCATAGATTATTAGATTGTCTATATCAGCAGACAAAACCACAAATTACTTCCTCATTTTTAGCCAAAAATTGATTGATGACTGACGAAAGCATGTTTTTATTGTATTTTTTGATGTTTTTAAAGAGCTAAAAATATAGAAAACATGTGTCCTCACTGTCTGGCATAAACTTATCTCGTGCAGAATGTGAGTTTGGTTTGAACTTGCAGTTGATGGTGTTGGTCCATACGTCTACACCAGACTAATGATGGTCCAGCTGTTTTCAAAGATTAGTGTCTCGTCTAATGGGAATCGGCTCTTTCGATTCACTCTATAGACTTGATTCTCGGAGACAGATAAAGCTAAGTAATTATCTGTTGCTCTGTTTCCAAATTCATCCTGTTTCACTCACCATTGGAACTAACATGACAATACTTTACTCCGAATGGATTGAGGTGCTTGGTGTTGCAGTGTGAATATTTTTTAGAATTTATTTATACCTGACACAAAAGTTCAAAGTCTGCTAGCCTCGAAATTGTGAAGTAAATAGATAAGGTTCAACTTGTGAATTTTCAGTTTGAATCTTTCTGTTATACTCAGTGATTCTGCCATAGACAAGCCTCCGTATGAAGTGTGTTGAGTTTAGTCTGTTTGAAGGGACAAAGCACAAAGAGATTAACATAATAAAACTCAGACATGTTCTTCCCCAGACAACAGCGTAGCTCGTTTCCATCTGCAGACACTAATTTAATTCTGATTTTGATTAAATTTTATAATGTGAACATAACTATCGACGTGAAAGAGGAAGAGACGTTTCAATAGATTGTGTTCATTTGACATTACACGTTACATAATCTGTATAATTTAAACTGAGCTTGAGACAGCTCAACATTTTCAGGTGGAGTTTGCTGTGTAAATGTGAAATTGTAGATGTGTTGACCTGGTTTATGGATCATATCTATGACACATAGTCCAGTCTCCTCTGTCAGTGTGAATAAACTAATCTGAAAGCTCATTTAAAGTGGCGCCATCAACAAAAACACAACCTATTGACTCTAGGATGGAGGTGGAGGCAGTACCTGGTTGTACTTGTTAAAATAGTTCAGTGTAGCTGTTCCACCTAATCCTCTTCCCTCCATCCACTTTCTTATCTCCCACACTCCTGCACACCCCCATCCTCTTCTCCTGCTCCTCTCCATCTCCAAGGTGTGTTCTAAACTGGCACATGAAAAACATCATCTGCCGCAGTAGTCCCACTCGTAGTAGTCCCACTCGTAGTAGTCCCACTTGTAGTAGTCCCACTCGTAGTAGTCCCACTCGTAGTAGTCCCACTCGCAGTAGTCCCACTCGTAGTAGTCCCACTCGTAGTAGTCCCGTTCACAGTAGCCTCATTAGCAGGTCTCTTGTGCAGATTAGCTGGGATGGTTGGAGTATATACCTGGTGTTGAATGGGTGTGTGTGTGTATGTGTGTGTGTGTGTGTTTGGCCTCCTGCCAAATGAGCACACACACATGGAGGAGTCGTAAAGATGTTTTTATGACAGTGCACCTCATTATCAAAGACAAGAGCAGCTACAGCGAGACGCTACAGCACAGGTGGAGCCAAGAAGGTTCTCTCCTCTCCAATTTGGAATCACATCAAATACAGTCAGAGTGTGTTGATGGAGAACAATATTAAAACATACTTGGCAATCGAAGAAACTTTTAATTAACAACAGAGTGTTTGCTGCCTCCTGTGGCCACTGTAATTACAAGTACTATGTGACACCACACAGGATTGTCCTGATTATAGCCAGGCAACCGGGAGATCGAACCTAGAACTTTCTTGCAGTGAAGTGTGAGTTCTTGCCTCTCAGCCACTGTGCCTATGGCTAAACTGGGACTAAACAAGAACCAAACAGTGGCAAACTAGACATAACCAGGACTGACTGGGGAAAAACTGTGATTTTCTGGTCTTCAATTCATTCTTTAGCTAAAATAAGAGCATGACTTTTTCCTTTATTGCAGTTGTGTCTGTGTTGACTTAAATGATAAATGATAATTATTATAATTAATGTTGCATACAGATCTTTTTTGGAGCGTTGGTATGTGCAGCACACTTTGAGAGCAGCCTTCTCCCTGTACATTTACATACACACAAACATGTGTACATTAGTTGAGACCTAGAAAAACACATGCAATTTTGCCCATGAGGGAGGCTGTGCAGTGTTTACCATCTCATCGGAATTATGGGTCATTTGGAGGCGCGCTGTGTGTGAATAAAATATGAGCAGAGTCTGAGGTCACAGCAGGTTACTGAGAGTAACCCTGGAGCTCTGAAGAGAAGGAGTCAAATAAACACACCGTGCATAAAGGGATTCAGGAAACATATTTTAATTTCACACCTTTTATGATTTATTTCCTAAGCTTTTTGGTGAGCCTTATGAACAAGTGTGCGCCAAAATTGTATTCCAAGTTGTCTGTATAATCCTTGTGAACATGTCCTGGCTTAAAGAAAACGTGTTATGCATTTTTATGGCTTTAATTCCCTTTAAAACATGCTTTTGGTCACCTGGGAGAAGTTTTTCATGTTTTCTAACTGAACATAATGTCTGCATTTGGAAAACACACTTAGTAAATATAACAAATGAAGCCCAGAGGCTACTTGAATGCTACGCTAATAGAGCCATGTGTTTGTTGTGTACACGATTCAACTGCAGAATGGGTCCAGTGATGGTTTATGGACTTTAAAACTGCACAGAAGAAATCTTTTTTGGCAATTTTTATAGAAACTAGGTACATTTGCACCTTTCTGGTAAAAATCACCTGAATCTAAGTGTGTTGTGACATCACACAGGACTGATTACAGCCAGGTGATTCTGATACAGAGTTGTGGACACCTATACGACCAACATCCTCCCCTTTAGTCCTCCAGGTACTGTTTAGCAGTTCTATTTGAAATGTGGTTGTGGATAGAAAGAACAGTTTTGTTTCATTGCCTTTGCTGCCCACTATACAACAAGTAAACCAGGACGGTTTTTGCTGTATATTGAGGTTATAATATAATATGAAGGTATCATCAATGGGCCACAAAGGTTTTGACTCTGGGGAGCTTTGGCCCCGCTCCTTTTACACTCCACCTATAGATCGGCAGAATATGTTATTGGTTGACCAAGTGTTTAAGCAACTACAGCCCCAATACCTACACATTATCATAACTTTTAAAAGTGCATAGTGGAACTTTTCTGGTGGAGAGCCCATCTTTACTCCTGTTCTTGCTTTCTCTTGCTTGTTTCACAGTATCACATTAAATCTTTCTATCTACATGGAGACCAAAACAATTATGTTACAAGTCAGATCTGCGGAGAGGCGACCCTGCTTGCAGTAAGAATGCCTGTTTTTGTAGGTATTTTGGAGCTATAAAACCACCTGTAATTGAAAACATGTAAAGTAGAGCTGTTAAATATCACACTGTGGAGCAGAACAACATATCCACAGGAACAGGTGACAGACCCGCAAACAAAAAGTTAGTTATTTAGACAAGTTCATTTGCAAAATCAGATAAGTGCCATAGGAAAAAATCAGTCTTGTAATTTAATACTAAAACCCAAATCTCTTTGAATGCTAACAAATAATAAATACCTTCTTGATAAAACCCACTAGGGTCAAGGTTATGGTAGAAGATGATAGCAACCCCCTCTCCCAAAAAAAACAACAACATTTTTCAAAACAGAAAACAGGAATATATGTTTTTTTTTAAATAATAAAGGATTACTCAACCACAACTCCAAGTATGTTTGTGAGGAGGTAACCACATTCTAACATGACTTAGAGCTCACAGGAGTCAATTTTGTGTAATGCAGAACCTTTAAAAGGAATCCAACAACAGTTGATATAAGCATTGTATGACGTGTGTGAATAATCTCCCTGTATCCTCCCTCCTTCCCTCACCTCGTCTGTAGTTCCAGGTTTATGATGTTATGAAGGGCACGGGGGCTGTAGTATTTCTGTCACCACGAGCCAAACACAGCGCGCACGAGGAGAGGCTGCACTGAACACACTCCAGGATTAACCCCATAAATCTGCACGCTGCTGATGGATGCTGCCCAAGCCCCGTTCATCACATTTTCTCATTTACCAACGCACACACACAAATCCACATACACACACACAGGTCCCAGCACATAATAAGGAACAACAGGCTGTGTGGTAAACGTACACAGTGGTTTGACATTGCATCTGGGGTCTAAAGCTCTTCAATATTTCCAGGAAGTCTATTTCTGTCAGATTGTGTGATACAGTTGGGCTGGTGACCTGCTGCTGATGGAATCTGAAAGTGGCTCCTAAACACACACTCTGATGTTTGGTGTAGTTTAAAGGTACTGTTCAAAGTTCATTTAGATACTTTATACCTCAAAATGAATTGCCTGAACAGGAAGTCACTTTAACCTGGATTATTATTAAACTCTCGAGAATCTGTCTTGGACTGGGTGAGTCAATCACACTGAGGTTTGAACCGAAGCAAACATGGCAATGCCTTCAGACATATAAGATAAATACAGATTATTTTATTTCTGAAAAACATGCAAAGGGAAGCACTTTTAGACAGGTTAAATTGTTAAATCTCAACTGAATGCAACTAAAGTCAAATTGTTGTGCTTGTTCCGCTATTATGAGGCTTCAATCAGATTCAGATAGTCGTCATGAAGTTCCATTCTTTTTTTAGGGTCTGAAGCAGATTATACAGTGTGTCAGACTGGGACGATCTCAAATGCAGCAGCACAACTTTTCTGAATATTCTTGTAGCAGACCAGTCCAGACTTTAGACCAAACTGGAAAGTCCTAAAGTCCAGATGTACAGGCACCATGGTCCAGAGCAAACAGCTGGTCTTGTGCAGTGTCAACACACAAAAGGTCAGATCTTTGGGCCAAGTCCAGGAAATAACATATGGACAGAAGAGTGAATGTGAGGCAGAAAGAGTCTGATCATGAGTAAGCGACAGAGCTCAGAGTTAATATAAAAAAAATGGTACATTGTGCTGCGTTGAAATACACCAAAACAACTGCAAACACATATGGGAAAATAGAGATACTTGGCCACATGAGTGTTTATGTGTGCGAGTCCACAGAACCACAGCCCTGCTGCTGTGTGTGTGCGGCCCGTCCACTTCAGAACCATCAGAACCTGAAGATCGGACTCATATGTGGTGTGAAATATATGTGCCGTGTGTTTAGGCTCTTACTTGGCCTCCATTCAAATCTATACATGGCCACAATAACATTTCACAGAATCGACTCACAAATAGAACTTTTAGCAACAATTCTATTTTACTTTTAGTGACCTGAGGAAGAAGCTGCTACCGCTCCAGCAGCACTATCATGCTTATACCTTCTTACTCACTCTAGGTGGTGACGTGTCTTGCCAGAATACCGCATTTCTCAGCAGCAGAGATTGAACCCCCAACCTTTGCGTCAGTAAGCTAACATATCTCTGGCTTGAGCTGCTACTGCTCCAGTGTCACCAGTCTAACAAATGCTCCAGAGAAGACCCCCCCCTCTGCAGATGAAGCCTCAGACCTGGACTAATCCTTCAGGAGAATGGAGCAGCAGATAAGATAGGACGTAATGAAGAGCAATAGACTGTCCTGAGAGGGAGGGGCGCGTCGCCGTGGTGATTTAGGAGGTCGAGGGCCAGATAAGAGGATACATTATTAATAGTGAAGGAGCGCGTGTGATTGGAGGAAAACTCAAAGTCATCACTCTGGTTTTCATATGTGCCGTTTTCATAGTTCTGCCTCACACAATCACTTGCTCAGACCATTCCTCTCTGTGAAGAATGTGCAAATACACAAGATCTGCTTTAATGCATTTTTCTGCTCTATGAATGAACAGAGCGGATATGGAATAAAATATTGGGACATTTACTCAGCTGACTGCAGGATTATAGAGGGCAGTGTCGGTATAGAGCTAGAGGAAGTGTTTGCAAAGTGGGTATTACACTTCCGTGGGGTATTAACACCTATCACACAACATACTTAGACCACCATGATATCTTTGATTGTTTTGAAAACGCTGTATTTGCCGAAAGCAATATAACAACATGTTTCACTTTCTGCTTCAAAGAGCTGAGTCCCCACTCTCTTTGCTCTCTGTGCTAAGGCGCTCGCTCTTCAGAGTGCTACCACAACACAACATGAAGGAAATTACAGCAAATTACATCAGGTTTGTGAAGTTGTAGTGTTGCTTTTTTATACTTTGCCGGGAAAATTTCAGTGTGGGTGCATGAGGTATTTAGGCTAGGGTATAAGCTCCAAATTCTAACATAAAGAGGCTTCAGATAGGGCCAGAGAGAGATCATGAATCTACTCTAACATGCATGGATGGCATATAGAACCATTTCAGGTATATTTTTGATGTTACACAATAGAAGGCTCCAAAACTCAATTTTGTGTAATTTACTGTCTTTAAACTGGTGCAAAAGCCTTAAAATGTTGCAGCTGTGAGAAATATCTTTGTAGAATTTCATTGTTTTATGTGTCCTCTGTGTGTTAGAAAGGTTACTGGGGTAAAGTTGAAGGGACTGGTGAATATGTGGTCATCACAGGGGTCAAACGTGTAACCAGCATCTGCTCACCACCCTACTGGGTACATGATTAACTCTTGAAGATCCAGGCTATCACATCGAAACCATACTGCTAGTCAAATGATAACCACAAGATGTTGTAAAACAAGGAATGCTATGACATGTGAGCCAAGATGTTCAGTATTTAAACCTCCTGCTTTCACTGCACTATAGAGACGGTTTGAGAGAGACTGTGTGGAGGAGACCACTGAATGATGACCTGTATCTGCATCTGCTTGATTCAGAATTAAAGAAACCATACGCAACTACATCAAGTCTCCTGGACTCTTGTTTTCATCGCCTCTTGAAAAGCTGACACAGCCTATTCTCTTTCTGCTTCAAAATGTTCTATTATCACAACATTTGCCTGTGAACTGCAGACAGAAGCAATACAAGTGTCTCAGAATCCCATCCTTGAGCTGCAGAGGCTGCATTAGACTCATGTTTGGTGCAGGTGTTGGGGTTTAGGGAGTGACTATTGTAGTACTAGTCGTAGTAGAAGCACTAGTTCATTCAAATCAGAGAGAGGCATTTTAGGTTTTAATCAGCTGAATTCAGTTGTAGATGTGACAGCCCAGAGTGTCCAGCTGTCTGCACTTACAGCGCAACATGTGTGGCTAAAAATGGTCAACTGGAAAATAAGATTTATTCTAAGCTTCGACATACTTCAGTACTTTTAAATAATGAGCAGCGGGAGTGAGATTCTGAGGAACAAGGACAAAAGTAAGATGGACTTTTTATGTGATCAAGACTTGTACAGCCACATTTTGTAATAAAATGTATATAAAATATTGGCCCTTCTTCACATAATACGACTGCATAATGTAATATATGATTTCATTATTTCACACTCATCTTTTTGTACATGTATCCTGTTATCCTATTAGTATTATGCTATTACTGTTCACTTCAACTTTTTACTGTTCACTTTATTATTATTATAAAGCAACTTTGTATTATTTTTTGGACTAAAAACACGCTGAAACAGGAACAAAAAAAGTGTGTCCTTGTACTGGTAAGATGACTCTTATTTGGCCTGGAGGAGGCACTTGTGTTGTCTGTATTACAGAATGCAGCTGTACTGGGCTGATCTGTGGCACTCTGCTGGGTCAGGACATGTGAAGTTGTGGTAGTTTTGTTAAACCCAAATGTCCAGTTTAAATTTCTCATAATGCATCTTGAAAAGTAGTGGATCAGACAGGGCTGGTGATTTGACTGACTAACCTGTAGATGTATCTTTGAGCAAGATGCGTCAACACTAGTGTGACCAGATTTTCAAAGTCAGAAACTGGGACTCCTCTGATTTTTGGTGGTTGGTAATGATAAATTGTGAAACGAGTGCATAATTAAGGAACTTGGCTCATTCATGACCAGAATGAGCCAGTATATTCACATTTTCATTGTGTTTTTGTCATTTTAAGAAGCTTTTCTGTATTTTACCTAAACAAGTGACAACATATTCCTCTTTACTGTTGGCAGGGATCAAACTGGTCAAAAATAGAACATTTCTTGTGTAAAACTGGGACAAATCACTGGTTTTGTATAAACCTGCTGGAACAGAGGATGCAGGGCTCAAAACTGGAACTGTCAGGAGTAAACAGGGACTGGTTACCTTCATCAACACTCAAAAGTTTGGACACTTGTTTTCATGTCTGTTTCTTCTTTATTTCAATGATTATTTACACTATAGATTCTCACAACAGCATTAAAAGTATGAATGACACATGTGGAATGTAACAAACAAAAATTAAACTCAAAATAACTTAAATCTTAGGAAATAGTGGGTTAAAAATACATCTAATATCTTTAATCTTACTCTTTGGTTTGATTTTTTCTTGGCATATCACTAATGAACCCTGACGTGGCACAGCTCTGACGTGAAAACCAGTTCAGAAGACTTCATCATGAAACTCAATAAGAGAGAAAAAAAAAACATTTATGGAGAAGGTGTGTCCAAAGTTTTGACTGGTAGTGCTCCTGACCTCGGTGTGTACAGGTGTCACTGTGAGTTCTTCTGCTCGCTCAGTGTTCTGAGGGCCCAGAGAACACCAAGACTACACACACTTTTCTCACACAGAGTGCTTTTCTCACACTGCAACAGAGTATATGTGTGTGTGTGTGTGTGTGTGTGTGTGTGTATACTTGTGTATATGTGTGCGTGTATATGCTTGTCTGTATGTGTGTGCGTATACTTGTGTGTGTGCTTGTGTGTGTAACTGTGTGTGTGTGTTTGTGTGTGTAACTGTGTGTGTGTGTGTGTTTGTGTGTGTGTGTGTGTGTTGTGTGTTTGTGTGTGTAACTGTGTGTGTGTGTGCTCTGGTGCATAGAAGCATGTCAGAGGTGATGTGCTGGAATGAGTTTTCAGTCTGAGCAGTGCCCGGAGAGCAGAAGAGGGAGAGCGAGGAGAGAGGGAGAGCCAGGGGCCAGACAGAGGGGCCCCCGGTGCAGCCCGGGCCCCTGACAGCTCATTCGGCCCCTACACTCAGGCTGACAGCAGTGACACAGAATGAAGAGTGGAAAAACAACTGCTGCTGCCCCAGACCACAGCGGACTCACAGTCGCCCATCAGCCAGGATAAAGTGTACTACAGTCTTATTGTAGTTTTAATGCAGACCTATTGTGCTCGAGTGGACTCTATCCTTGTAGTCTATATGTTATCATTTGGACATTTTAAATCATCAATATTCACCTAAAACTCCTATGGACAGCTGCACTAGTGAACATCTGATTTTTTTAATTTATTCCAAAATATGTACATGCTTTACTGCATCCTACGTGTAACACAGATTAAAAGCATAGTTCGATAGTGTTTTGACATGAGTCTGTATGTGGTCACCGTCAGCAGTGTGGTGCATAAACACTGACTTACCCCTGACAGCGTCCGTTTTGGTGCTGACAAAAGTAGTCTGGCAAGTTTGCTGGAGATGTGAAAATAAAGCATTTTTCTTCTCAAAACAATATGTGTTCAAAAGAGTGATATATTTGCATCACAAAACCATTGTCGACGAAAAAGTCAAACCTCATAATGGCTTGGCTCTATTTTCTCTCTGTTTGTATCACTGCACTGCTGCTGCAGGCTGAGAGCCGCGTAAGAATCCAACCCTTGTTTTCAGTTGTTTGGCAGTGTTTACGTCCTCAGAGCGACGATGCCGCGACACGTGAGAGCTAAAGTGAGAGCTAACTTGAGAGAGCGATAAGTATATAAGCTTGAGTAAGTTATCGGTGTCATAGTTGGACATGTTGCCATTAACTTTTCGAGCTGTAAACACAGTGAAACAGGAGCGGCTTCACCTGGCGGCAGGTGCAGTGATACAAACAGAGAGAAAATAGCACTAAGCAATTATGAGGTCTGACTTTTTTGTTGACAACGGTTTTGTGATGCAAATCATTCTTTTGAACACATATTGTTTTGAGAAGAAAAATGCTTTATTTTTGTGACCCCAACTTGCCGGAACTACTTTAATCAGCACCAAAACTGGGCAAGAACTCTGCTCACGGAACACTGTCGGGGATAAGTCAGTGTTTATGCACCACACTGATCATGGGGACGACATACAGATTCATGTCAAAAATCCCAAACTATTCCTTTAAGAAAATAAATTGGAGAACAAAGTACAGAGCAGTGTGTGTATGTAAGTGCAAGTGGAGATTAAAACCGAAGCTGATTATCAAAATTCAATCAATTTATTCAAATCTAAATAATAACAATAAAGAATAAATACAAATACAAATGATGATCTTATATTTTTCACTTATGACATTAGGTGTACAGTCCACCTTGTCCTCCTGGATGTCCTCCCCTCTCCTGTGCCTGGACACAACTCCATCAGCTGCACAGTCTGTGGTGAGAGCTTCCTCTGGGGCTCACCACAGGATCTGCACCAGAGCAGGAGATTTTACTCACCACATACTCTCCTGCCTCTGCTCTGTCTGGAGCTCTGTGACTCAAGTTAGAATTTAAGTTTTATTTGAACACAACATGACCAGAAAGAACTGATTTAGCTGGAACTACAACACGTGAGCTGATCTGTGCTGTTAAACAAATCTCAAACAATTTCACCATCACAAGCTAGCAAGAATTAGCCAACAGTTATTTAGTTCATCTCTCTTTGTGCTGAAAATCAAACTTCTAAACAGGACCACGGACGCTCAGACTGATCACAGGCATCAGAAAATATATGGTTTAAATCCAGCGTTGTATTATTTAAATCCAGTCTTCAAAGGTTTTAGCTGTTATTGCCCATGTGTGCACTGTGTTACCATGGTAACTGCTAAACATTCTGTCATACGCAGTCATGTAGAACCCCTCCAGTCTAATGTCACCGCAAAGAATCAATAGGTCCTTTCTCAATAAACTTCACCAGTTTTACAGTATATACTCCCTATTATCTCTCTTCTATTGCTGTTATTAAAGTTAAAACTGTATTGTGTACTTTTTAGTTGGGAGTTCATCACCTGGTTGTTTCTATGGATATGCTATTGCCTGGAATGTAACACAATATCACTATAAACTGCTTTACATTACTTTGATTTAATTACATGTGTTTTATAGTGCAAACATACCTAGAAAAACAGGCCTTCTGACTGTGAGCGGGGTCGCCTCTCCACAGATCTGACCTGTAACTTTGTCTAGTTTATTCTCCATGAAAATAGAAAATTATACTGTGAAACATTCCAGACAAAGCAGTAACATCTCCATGGTGAAAAGCATCTGACGTTGCCTTCACCAGAAAAGTGGTTCCACGCTGTTATTCCGACATGTCGCTATTTAGACAGTGACATCTAATTGTGGGAGTAGCGGCATAAACATTATTTTTCAAGGCACTACTTTGACTTTCTTTTTTTTCATTGACAGAGTAGCAGCACTTTACTATTTTTAACATTCTGACATCAATGATATTAATGTGATAGACTATTGTAGTTAGCACTCTTATATTCCATATTATACTTGGGCCACAGAGGAGATCAGACAGTGGGAAAATGATCTAACTCACTGTTTCCAAAGACTGGATTGAGACCAGGTTTTTCTTAGGGTCGCCTTATCACAATCTGCATGTAGCTCTGCAATCTACAGTTCTGACACATGAGAGAGCTGGTTCAGTTTTTCATCATTTAAACTTGACTGTTCAGAGAGACTCAATCACTCAGGCAACAATAAACTATCCTCTTGAATGTCCAAAAATGGTCAAATCCACATTTATTTTGTGTTTTATAATAAACTATTGACTTAGGTCGCAAAGGTTTGTGACTTTTAAAATATGGGTCCCCAGAAAAAAAAAAAAAAAAGTTTGGGAAACACTGGTCTAACTGAACTGTGGGAAACAGTCATGCACTTAAATGTAGTTGAGCACAGCGACTGTTTGTCCTTTTTCAAATGCTGCACATGTGTGAACCCAGCCCCCCTGAACGACAGAACCACCTCCTCTTTACACCAAAAACCCTTTAGCCACTGCACTGTTGGTTCAACTGCTCCTGTTCTCTTTTACTATTATTCAAACTTTACATTTTACATTTATATTTTTGATGAAGTGTTTTAGAAAACAAGTTCACTCCTCATCACTGTACAGGACTTGTAAATACAACTAACAAACTACTAATACAACAAGCAGCAGCAAACGGACTTTTCTTTGCATTGAATATCACATTTTCAGATACAGGATATCGCTTTTGTGTCCTGAAAAACGTCTGTCAAGCTTTTGGAAATAAAGTATGTTTTCAAATGATGATGAGCAGAAGTTTCCTGTCCAGAAGTAATTTAGCTTCTAGAATCACCTTCTCTTCTCCTTTCAGCGACCTCATGAACAAACTTTCTTTTGTGGTGAACTGGTCGTGGATTCTTTTCATTTGCAACAAACTATGTGCAAACTGCGAGGAAGCTACAGCTGGAAAAAGCCACTAAGAACTGCTGCATTGGTTTAGTAAACAGCGTCTTGCATCTGTGGAGTGTGTAAGAGCCGAACGTAAACCACGTAATCTCAGAGCGCCAGAGAATCGGTTAGACTAGAAGAGTAGAGAGTTTGATTGACAAACATCAGCCAATAGAAAACGAGGTAGACTTGTTTTCTATTGGCATCGGCCATTTGAGCCTCATTCATTTGGTCATGTAGATTATCTGCAGAGAACACTATACAGTAAATAATAAATGACCTATCAAGTGGCTACTGTGTGTGTCGGTTTTGTGTGACTTGATACATGAGATTAAGAACATCGAAGAACACTGAGAGACGCAGCGGGGTAGACCATTGCAAATCTCAACTAAATAAATCAAATAAATAAATACATAAAATTAATTAATCAGAATATTTATTATAACATGTGTTGGAAAACTGGCACATCTAAATAGAGATGTTGTAATGAAGGAATCTTGGAATATGGGGTGGACCCCCTAGAAAGTTACACAATGCACCTGGAAATACTCGTACCTAGAAGACTTTTAGAATTCTCCTTTCCACCATTTCCATCAGTCCCACTCTCCTGACCGCTCTCCTCATCACCATTAACCCCCAGCTCCAATCTGCCCCATAATATTCACTGACTCCCACCTCAAACAAGTCTGCAGTTTACAATTACCACACCATAAACTCCTAATGATCGTATTAACGCAAGCCAGCATCCACGGAGCATGTTTACAAGCAGCCCGTTCCCCCAGACTCCCATCAGAGCCGAGTACGTGGGCGTTGGAACATTATATGCAAATAGCGTGCTTAAAAAATACCCCGTAGGTCAACACAACCAAGCGTATTTGAGTTGTTTATGTCGACCTGAAAATGTGATAACTGCCCGTGTCCTTCGTAATTGTGTCAATATGTAAACGAAGGCAGTTACCGTGGAGATCATCGTCAACAAAGTCCAACGTTACCCCAGAGGACGGGCGGCGAAACGGCCCACGTAGTACGGAGGTGTAGCCAGCAGCGGGAGTGGAAGGGAAGGGGCGCGATGCTAACTAGAGGAACTGCATATTACATTATTTTCTAATCTTTTCTAATGGAGTTTCCTCATCACAAACAGACCTGGAGTTGTGTTTTGTTTCATTCATACACGTTTAACACACAAACCCTGCACATTTAGGCTCAGTTCATCAAACTGAAAACACTCTGTTCCACCTTGTGATGTCACGTGGTTACACAGGAAGTTCTCCACTGTGTTTTTAAGCTCCATAAATCTTCACTAGAATAAATTACACCTTGGAATTTCTAAACTCTACTAAATCAAATGTAATGGGAGCTGTTCATATGAAAATGATCGTGTTGTGACACACAAAACATGAGCATGCTCTAAGTGTTTGGTTTAATTTGTTGATGTATCAATTAGCGCAGAAATTAGCATACATGGTGACAACCACACTTAATATTATTTAATACGACAGGTTAAAATTTTACTAAAACAGTGAAGATCATTGTATTTAAGATTTTTCAAAAAACATCCATATTTGTCTTCCCAATTTGGCCATTTTTTAGGTTTCAAATTTGACTTCTTGGTTGGAAATGATGTCATCACATTAGGGTTACATAACAAAACTCTAATGTGCACTGGAAGTTTCACCTGAAAAAATACAAAGAATAAGAAATAAGAAAACAACTTTAAAAGTACTTTTGAAATCATGTTCAAAGTATTTGAAAGGGTATGTGCTTCTCGTAAATCTGGGATAGTATTCTCCTTAGCCTGATGTCATCAATATTGTAGCAACCTGCAATAATGAATGTTTCAAACCTTGTTTCTGTAACAGTTGTTGTAATACACTGTTTGTTCATGGCTCTGTGTGCGTGTTGGGTAGAAGGGGAGTTGTTCTGGACAGAATGAGTCCTTGTTTTTTGTTTAGCGTGTGTTCAGCCTATAGTAGCCCAGAGAGTTTTTGCAGTAAAGTGATCATTTTACAAACTATTTTTCATTTATTTGTTACCAAAAGAAAGACATTATAATATGATTTAGAACTTTACTTCCAAAATATTTTTCAACATTTCTTCACAAATTACATCTTGATTGGTACAAAACTATAGTTTATATTTACAATAGTTATGATTCCACTAGATTAAGTCCAAATTTGAGAATCATACAAACCTGTCATACACACTTTAATGCTGCACAAATTACACTAAAAACAAAATTGAACTTTTATCAAATTCAACAAATTCTACTCAAATTTGTGGTTTTCAGATGTGATTGTGTCTTAATATCAGATGATGGCGCTAAAGACAGTTTTCCCTATTGATTTGCCCAAAAAAAAAGAAAACATAAAATTTGCCCAAGAACTCATTGTATTTTCATTCAAACAACATTGTCCTGTACAATGCTCCATTGTCGCCTGAACTCTCGCAATTTCAGAAAGTACAGCAGGTACTTCGAGTTTGACAACAGCCATTTGTTTACATAAAAACATATAAAATGCATACAGAGTGTGTGTATTATATAAATGTCATTGTGTCCAAAGGTATTCAAAACAAACACCACCTCCTATTCTCCATGGCAACAGGAGCAGCCAGTGAAGGCGGCGGCAGAGTCCTGATTCAGCACCAAGGACAGCAGCGTTCCTCATACATTTATGTTGAAGCACATGTGCTTTAGCCTGTGTGTCCTTCATATGGCCTCAGCCCACAGCTCATCACATCAATGCACAACGGCACAACAACGGACTATATTACACAAAACTGATCTTATAATATTGTTACAACACCCAAAAACAGACTTGGAGTTGTGTTTTGTTTCATTCATGTTTGAGTAATCGTGCATTATTAATCTATCTGCATTTCCAAAGCTCAAAAGCTCAAAAGCTCTGTTGCACCTTGTGATGTCATGTAGTGGTAGTTTCCAAGTGAACAGCTCCTTTCATCTTTAGTTCAATCGAGATTCCAGCAACTCACCAATTCCAGGGCTAAAATTCTCCAAATGATTGTAGTGAAGGTGTATTTATTTTATTTTATTTGTTTTTTTACTGATGATGAGAAGAATGTTTGCGCTCATGTACATGACATGTAGGCGGGGTGAATGCCACCTGGCAGCTCAGACTGAGGTCACATGGGAAAAGAGCAGATATGTATTTGCTTTAGGACATATCCGAGTGGTCGCATATGAAATAATCAAATCTGTGTTGTTCAGACCGTCATTAAAAGATCAGACACAGGTGGATTTGGGTTCCTTCAAGAAACACTCTGAATGTAGCCTAAGACGTTTGTGTTTGACTGTTCTTTGTGTTGTATTTGATATAATTTGATAATAATAAATACACTAGATTCTAACTATAAAAAACTGGATCTTCATGGACTTAAACTAATTTTGCAAACAGTTCATGCAAGGTCGTAAATTGAAATACCTTTAACTGTTTACAGAAATGCAAAAAGTCGCTCAGAAAAATGGCTTGTATTAGCAGAAAAAACTGTTTACAAGTACAGAAATGGTTGCGGTCTGTAACTAAAGGAGCTGCTGCAGTGAAAACATTTTTAAACAAGCACATTTATTATATTACTTTGGAAACATGTTCATCTAGTTTTGTAATACACAGTAAAGAACATACGTTTAAACAGCAAAAATACTAAATTATGACAGCATTCATGGTTTAACTTTGATTCTAACATGGATTACAGCTCATAAAAGTCCATTTTGTGTCATATTTGTAAATCAGTAAATCCAATAATGGTCAATACGTCACAGAAACTTCTATCTTCTTCTGTTACAGGGTCTGAGATTTATAGATCAGACACAGGTGGATTTGGGTTCCTTCAAGAAACACTCTGAATGTAGCCTAAGACGTTTGTGTTTGACTGTTCTTTGTGTTGTATTTGATATAATTTGATAATAATAAATACACTAGATTCTAACTATAAAAAACTGGATCTTCATGGACTTAAACTAATTTTGCAAACAGTTCATGCAAGGTCGTAAATTGAAATACCTTTAACTGTTTACAGAAACGCAAAAAGTGGCTCAGAAAAATGGCTTGTATTAGCAGAAAAAACTGTTTACAAGTACAGAAATGGTTGCGGTCTGTAACTAAAGGAGCTGCTGCAGTGAAAACATTTTTAAACAAGCACATTTATTATATTACTTTGGAAACATGTTCATCTAGTTTTGTAATACACAGTAAAGAACATACGTTTAAACAGCAAAAATACTAAATTATGACAGCATTCATGGTTTAACTTTGATTCTAACATGGATTACAGCTCATAAAAGTCCATTTTGTGTCATATTTGTAAATCAGTAAATCCAATAATGGTCAATACGTCACAGAAACTTCTATCTTCTTCTGTTACAGGGTCTGAGATTTATGTGTCTCCAGACTTTGTGCAAGGACAGAACCAAACTACATGTCAGACTCAGTACTGGACCCGGAAATAGAATTAGAATCAGAATCAGAATAAAGTATCGAGTCTGTTTGAGTTTGAAATGTTCGAGTCGCGTCAGCATTGGGTCGTTTTTGAGCCCGTCCCGTGATCGCAGAGTCTGAAGTGGTGTCCATGTGCTGCAGTGTGTGGAGCTGCAGGTGCTCGGCCCATCAGAATGCAATAACTGCACTTAGGTGAGTCACACATGCCCCGGGCTCTCTCGCTCCTCTCTTTAAATTTCTCTCTTTCTCATTCCATCTCTCTCTCTTTCT
>JACN01136919.1:0-10839 GCA_000787155.1 Scartelaos histophorus
GAGAGAGGGAAGGAGAGAGAGAGGGAGGGTGGAAGAGAGAAAGAGAGAGAGGGAGAGAGAGAGAAAGAGAGAGAGAAGGAGGGAGAGAGAGAGAGGGAGAGAGAGAGAAAGAGAGAGAGAAGGAGGGAGAGAGAGAGAGGGAGAGAGAGAGAAAGAGAGAGAGAAGGAGGGAGAGAGAGAGAGGGAGAGAGAGGGAAGGAGAGAGAGAGGGAGGGGGGAAGAGAGAAAGAGAGGGAGGGAGAGAGAGGAAGAGAGAGAGAAGGGAGGGAGGCAGGATGGAGAGGAAAGAAGACAGAGAGAGGGGGAAGGAGGGAGAGAAAGAGAGGGGAAGAGAAAAAGAGGGAGGGAGGGAGAGAAAAGGAGGGAGAGAGCAGAGAGAGAAGAGGGGACACTCCTCCCTAAAAAGTGATCAGAAGAGACAGAGAGAGAGAGGGGAAGGAGAGAGATCAGAAGAAGAGGAGTAGAAGAGGAAAGTAAAAAGAGAGAGAGAGAAACAAGTGCCCCATTTAAATAAGGGATCAGAGTAAGAAGAAAAATGGCAAAGAGAGACCCCTGGTGATTTAAAATAAATTTCATTCAGATGTCCACCAAATAGAGGCAGAATAATTATTTTGAACAGGAACAGTGTCCTTTGGAGGAACACAGAGTTTGTATGAGTCTATGGTGAAGTGCATGCCTCATACTGTCTGTGGTCCCACCATATTATTATGTCAATACATTTTGGGACATGACTTAAAAGGCACATCTTGGATTCTAACAGTCAAAAGCAGATTATTTCACAGTGTTACAGAGACAGTGTTGTCAGATGGGAGCTCAGTCACTTGGGGAAAGCTTGGAATAGAGTTGCTGCTCGTCCAAACCAACTGAGTTTAGACCTGCTGAAGATAAATTTTTAAGTTTCATACATTGCTGAAGTAAATATAGGCAATAGACAAAAATATTGAATTTTTTTTTTAATTTATGCTACTGATTTAACCCAAGAGCAATTTTTTTAAAATTCTAAATGAACAATATTTTTACAATAAATAAATAACAGAATGAAATACTTTACATTGCATCTATATGAGTCATAGAAGTTATTCATTCAACTTTTTATTACTCAAATCTTATCATATAGCCAAAAATAAATGTAAAATTACAAAAAACTTCCCATTAGTGCAAAGAAAAAGTACACAAAATCCAAAAATATTGTTCCAGCTTTCATTTAATGAACGATGAGTCGATATAATAATTATCGTGACTGATGGTTTAAACACAGTTCTTTTGCCTTCTGAGTGTCTTTATGTCAAGGGGAAGGGGGACAGTGGAAGACATGGAGAACATTGATCTGCTGGCCTGGGAATAGCTGTGAGGAGGTGAACTGCAGCCTCTACAACCCTGCACTGAAGGAGATGGATTCATAGAAACGCCACAACATTCTTTATTGGTGTTTAGCTCAATTTTTATGGAGAAATTTTAGTTTAAAGTAGCCCACAATCTCATTAAACACTGACCCACACCAAAATAATTTAAAATGCTCTACTTTTTCGCGTGCTGGTTTGTTCCAATGTCTTTTATAGGATAGTAGGATACTAATGGCCCTCTGGTGTTTTTGCAATGATAATGAGTTTTTGTGCACCCTTTTTACTTATCACTCAAGCAGGATATTTGGGTCATGGTCATTCTGAAGTAAATGAACTACTTTTCACTTCGTCTCCAGCCGTATCGGCTTTAACCATTCCACCAAATCACAATATGAAAGTCAGTGTTTCCAGGCAATCATTAGGTATATAGATACAAAGTAAAGTCGTGGATAATTTAGAGTTTTTAAAACTGAAACAACAACAGAAACAAAAAAACAGACCGACTCCCAAAAGAGCGCACAAGAAACGACCAACGGGCTGTGCAGTGCAGTGCGTCTCTGTGCACTCAGTACAGTTGCCAAAAAAGGCTACTCCTTCCAGCCGCGTTTACAACAGTTTTTGATGTTAATGGTTCGTAAAGATAAACTATAAATGTGCATAAGTAAACTAATAGATTAAACTGATAGAAGAAACCCTTAAATATGTTACAGTAGTCTTCAGTTGTGCACCGGGTCTGTGCGTAAGTGCGCACTGCCCCGTCCAGTACGCACAGCTCTACTTACATCTAAAATCACCGAGATGCCTCTCCGCGGCTCTGGGGCGAAGAACTGCTCCTGAGCCACTGCCACCTCTTCCTTACTGGCGGCGTACTCCCGGGTGGGGGCGTTCTTGTTGTCGCTCATTTTGGTGACTATCCAGCGGACGAGCCCGTCGATTCCACCGGGCTGAGCGCCGCTGTTTCCGGACTGCGCTGCCGTTGCGGACTCGCTGTCCTGACCGGCTACGGGTTGAGGCTGGTCCCGGCTTTCCTGAGCGCGAAGTTTGGGTTGTTCTTTGTTAAGCAGTTTGTGGACACCGTCCCTACAGTAACGCGCTGCCTGCTCACACATCCTTTTGCCGCGGAGCGCTCATGCTGCGCTCTATGGGGGAGAGAGAGAAGCCCCTGCCTCCTTCTTACATCATCGCACCAACCCCAAAACACACCCACTTGTTTCTTTCTTGCCAGTCTGAGACACCGTGTTAGTGACAGGTGTTCTCAAAATATTAAATACCAGTTCACAGCTTCTTTCATTTATCTGACATTATTACGGAGGCAGACTACTTTTTGGCCTTTTCCTTATGGGAGGCAAACCTATTGCTTCACAGTTTGCCCCCAATACGAGCAGAGGCGGTGTGATATACCGCACACTGCTTGGAGTAATTAAAGCACTATAGATAAATGGAGCTGTAGCCTAAAGACAGATGACAGTGGGTGCGGCAGTGTGGTGTGTTCCCGTTGCCTTCACAGTGTCAGGAGAACATCAAAGGACTTTGGAGCAGGAGAACTGTCAGTCAAAATGCTCATTAGAGTAGAGTGAGAGAGAGATGGAGATGTAACCTTTTGTAATAAGCCACTCCCGTGACCGTGCCCTTTCCGCCACCATGTGTCCAACAGCACAGTGGGTATGCCCCGTGCATCCCTGAACTGTGTCAAGTAAGAGCGTTATTAAACTGCAACAAACTCCACTGTCTCCAACTGTTAAGAAACGAGGGCATGTTTTTCTATAACTAGAGAACACTGCCCCCATGTGGTAATATGGCTTTATTGAATATTGATAGGCTCAGGGAAATAATATTCACTGAATTATTTCTTTTCTCAAATTAAATTCATTTGTTGAGGTTAGATTTGATAGTTTAAAGAATACTTGGATACAATAATTTGTGGGTATTTACAGATTTTAAAAACTCACCATTAACACCACAGTTTGTTGTTTATGCATATTTATAAATGAAGTACATATATCTTGTGGCTATATTGTATAAACATTGTCTTCTATGATGAATCTGGCCTGTATCCTTTCAGAAAGAAGACCCAGGAGCAGGGCTTGGCATGGGGCTCTGAGGGCTGACTGGAGACAGTCAGTCTGCCAAACCATGGCCCAGAACCACCCCCGGGAGGAGGCTCAAAGGACACCATCAGATTCTGTGTCCTTTTGGAATTTATTGTCTCGGCTCCTTTAACTGTAAATAATGGGTTGTTTACCTAAGAGTAAAAAAAACAACATATACAAATATTTAGTAAATATAATATGCACCTGCGCAGTATGGATTCTACATAAATAACATACATTTGTGCAGTTAAAAAGTGTCATACCTGATAAGAAAATTTTGTGTTTTGTAAAAACACATTTTTGAAGGGTACAGACAGCACCCGTCCTGCACTGATACTGAATGGCCCTTGTGTTTTGGGTTCCTGGCACACTCCATGCAAAGGGAAAATGTATTCACCTCCAGCAGCAGAGAACAGAGTCAGCTGAGCTCTCACCTCTCCCAGCTGATGAGGCTCAAAAACCACCTCTACACTGGCCTCAGAGCCTGCTTGGAATCCTGCCACTGCAGTCACACTCTTGTCAACCAGGAAATCTGGGCAATCCGTCTATAGCAAAGGACATTTCATCAGTTATTATTATTGGCACATTATGCACACTTGAGCGTTTGAACTTTTCACACCTTGCAAGAGTATTCAGCCTTGGTGCGAGAAAAGTTGGTAAACTTGACATTGACGGAGTCACTAGTACCAAGGGATGCAGTAAAGTGAACAGTTTTCTCCAAAGGTGGAGGCAAAGCTTGAAGGAACAGATCATAGTAAAAATATCCTAATTCATTACTGTTCAAAGTTAGCCGTGCTGTAGTCTTCCCAGCTTGTAAGGGCAGGTATTCAAAGCTCAGAGGATGCTGAAAAACAGATGTTTTTAATAACTTGAACACATCCACATCACACAGAGAATATAAACACATACTTTAGACTGTACTGGAGCAGTGTGATGGAGTGGCAGGCTGATCTCAGAGCATTTGCATTCAGTAGTGAGACAGACATTTGTGGGGAGGGGGTTCTCTACGTGCACTGTGGCTGAGATGGGCTGGCGAACAGTAGTTATCAGCTCTATTGTGGACTGAACCTGATAAGATGTGGCCTTGAAAGTGATGAGGTAAAATAAATATTCTCCTGAGAGCTCATTACGAAATGTCACCTGAAGAAACATAGAACAAGTTGTACTGCTAAGCTGCAAAAACAAGGATTCCCATATGTTTGAGAAGTATGTAGGCAGAGTCTGAACTTGAACCTTAGTGTTGTATTGACCAGTCTTGTAGGTGAAAAAGGACAGTTTATAGTCACGCTTGCTCAAAGGAGGAACATCAATGAAATTCAGACCACTCAGGGAGACTGTAGCATCAGACCTGTCTGGCTTAAGAATCTCCAAAAGCACATGGAAACTAAAGTGAAAAGAAACAATATCATTCTTTGTCATTTCTGCAAATTCCTTTGAAAAACATTTAATGACTTCAAAATAAACTTGTTTGGGCTCAACTACGTGTTCACTGTTAGTGCCAATGGACAAAACGTACAGTTTATACCATTTGAATGAGCTCAATAGTTTTACCATTGTTGTGTGAGAAGCCAGTTGTTCACTGAGAGGAGCTCTGTGTGACGACTTTTGGCCGGCAGCTCGAGCTCAATAGTGTCCTCGGACTTAGGAGCCTCAGCTGTGCCCTGAAGAGAGTAGAGCAGGCCTGTCCCATCCAGGAAGGAGAAAAACACTGAACCCTACACAAAGAATTTAGTATTAACATGAGTTTGTCAAGATGTCAAACTAATAACTAGAATAAAGAAATCATGTACCAGGTGCTTGTTTCCCTCAGTGGTCATAGTAAGAGGGCAGTATGTGATTTCAAACATCTTATTTTGAAGAGGTTCTAGGACTATGACTGGAGCACTTCTCCATTGCTCCCCCTCAATTACCGGTCTGATGGTACAGCTCAGGTTTGTAGGGTTCTGCACAGGCAGGCTCTGGGTGTGAGAGCTACGCACTGCGCAAACAAAATTTACCACCTGAAGACAAGACAAGCAAAGTCAAGTAATTATTTAAGAGGAAGCATTAAGTATCATTCCCTCAAAGAACACTGATATAGTTTTCTTTATTAAACAATGCTTAAAGGTGCATTGTGTAAGTTTTCTCGTGGAGGGTCCATAAAATGCTTCCATAGAGATGTTTTTGCTTTGTCTGGAATGTTTCACACTATGGTATTAAACCTTTCTATCTACATGGAAACCAAACCAGACCAAGTTACAAGTCAGATCTGTGGCATCCTCGCTCACAGTCAGAGTTAGTGCCTGTTTTTCTAGTTTTGAGCAATAAAACCATCTGTAATAGCATAAACGTAGAGCTTAATAGTCCAATGACGTTCATTTGGTCTTCCAATAATTAAAATTATTAGGTTCTTTTTTTCAGACCAAGAGTTTGTTTTTATACCCTTAACTGTTTTGTGCCAAAACCTGTTTAAGTCAGCCAACCGTATACATCACAGTCACATCACATGATCACTCTGGTGAAGACTGCTAGGGAGCAGTCTAAACTGTCGGGCAGTAAAACAAGCAGGTGATGGACCCTCTCACAGAAAAGTTATACAATGCACCTTGAATAAAATTGAGTGTTATATGGAGGAGAATTTACCTCTTTGCTTGAGGCCATTACACAGGAGCCAGTGACAGTAAGCATTAGGGGTGAGCTGCGACCCTCCACAACACAAGGCAGGTTCTCAAACCTGCTGTCACTGCTGAGGTCCACAGGGGCAAAGACCAGGTTAAAGGGAACCTCCATGTTTGGCCCAATAGAGCCTTTAGTTGGAGAAATGGACAATGAAGGAGGAAATTTCTCAATTTTCCAAAAAAATCTAGTGACAAGGAAACAATAGTAGCTTAGTGTATAGCTTCACCTTCAATAAAATACATTCAGTTGAAAGGAGGTCACTGACATAACTGAAAATCAAATGAAACTTGATGTAGAAAATAATGGTTTAAACACTTTTTAAAATGTATTTTTAATCTTAAGGAAAAGTGAAGAAATACAAGTATAGCTAAGAACCTAAAATGCAAACTCACAACTTACTTCGCACCAATGTCACCAGTGTTTATCATGACAATCTTTCTGCTGGTTTTACAACTTTGGACAATAGGTCCAAATGCAATGTGGTTCTGGTCCAGGTGAACCTCTACTCCCTGTTTGTTTGACACAAGCACACAATATTATTTCACAAACATGACCAACATCTTTCTGACATGACAAATGCTCAGTATAAAACATTTAACAGAGTTGCATTAGAAACACTGACAACTACCTGGCAGGACCCTCTAATGGACAGTAGGGGGAGTAACAGGCCCGGTGTTTTAGCCTGCATCTCCACAATAAACTTTTGTACATGTTGTTGAGGAGAGAACTGGATCTCTACAGAGCATGATTCTCCAGCATTTAGGTTCAGCTGTCCAGTTGGCATCACTGACAGATCCTAAACACAACAACAAAGGTTTAAGTAGTGCTGTAGAGTAGAAATGTACTCTGTTTGTGCCCTTACTACCTTTGGGTCCATTGGAGTGTTGGAATTGAGATGAAGAGAAAAGGAGAGTCTAACACAGCTGTGGTTCACTAAAACGACACGTTTTTTCACTTTTTTTCCAAGTATTAGTGATCCAAAGTTGATTTTTCTGTGTTTTGGATCCTCTACTTCCAGCTAAAGAATGGAACATGTACAAGTAAATAGACATACACAGAGAGCACTATGATAGGGCTATAAGGTAATTGATTAATTACATTAATTAAATATATTATTCATTCAATTACTCTTCTATTTTCCACATTATTGCCAGCTCTTTATGTTTAGATAAGAGCTCAGGATGTTGAAGGATGTTGTTCTAGAATCATCTTGAAATATTGCACTACTACACACACACTACTACTTCAGCTTTACTCATCCTCACCTTGATCTCTATGCCTTGCCCCAGAATCTCCACTTGTTTGGTGACACAGCTGTTGAGGATAAAGGTCAGGTTTTCCTGGTAACGCCGTGCCTCTTGAGGAGAAAATGTGATGGGAATTTTCAAGTCTGCACCTGCAGCCAGAATTGAGGGTTGGAAGGCAATCGCCAGATAAGATGTGTTCTCAAACTGGCACTGGACACTGTGTACACAAAAGATAATAATGTTAAAACTATGCAGTAGAATTAATATAGTATTAATAGTACAAAGGCCCACCTCGTGTCCCTTTTGCCTTTATTTGTGATTAGTAGTGTTTGCGTGTGTGGGAGCATCTCCAGGCTATGTATGAAGCACTTTCCAAAATTGTGTTTGGTGAAAGAAAAATCAAGGCTTGGTGCTGTGCCTTTGCCTTTCACTTCTAAAGTAAAAGTTGCTCCATTTTTTACCTGCCAGGATTCAGGATATAATATTATCATTCAATATTTATTTTATTATCTTTTTGTACAAAATTGTATACTAGTTTTAAGGGCAAGTCTAGATATACATGGCTCACCTTGATACTCAGTTTAACATCTTGAAGGTTACAGATGCTCAGAGGACAAAAGGAAAGTGATAATTGCAGCTGCTTCCCGACCTCCAAAGTTGCATGCTTTGGCTCTGCTCTTAAATACTGCAGCAGGTTACTGGGGCCTGCTGTGTCAAAGGTGATGTCCAGCTCACATTTTGCAAGGCTGGAAACCAGGAAGCGGAAAGAAGATTGCTCTGAAATCCCAACCTAAAGTGATAAACAAAGTAATGCTAAGCAGAAACTGTACACCTGAAGTTATTGTGCAAGTGAGGCAGTTTCCTGACCCTTTTAAAGTCGATGCTGTCGATGTGGTCAGGTTTGAGCTCTCTCAAACCACCACTTGGATTTTCTATTAGAACGAGTGTGCCCATAGAAAGACTGCCAGCTTTAACAGTTAGGGCAAGTGGCTTTAGCATCCTTTTCACCTTCAGTAATACCTTGAAGCTAAAAAAGCCTTGACAATTGGGTGTAAACGATACAGACAGTAGACACCTACAGCATAAACATAGGTAATGTCACTTTAACAGCATGCAGAATGTAACAAAAATATGTGATAAAAGATAATTATTAGTTGAGAGATGTAAAACACTGTAAGTAAAAAGCTGAAAAGTTATACTTTGGGAAAATGTAAATGTAACCTTTCTTTTGGTCCCAGTGAGCCACTCATGGGCTGCATGACGAGGCTGGAGAGCTGATCTTCACAAAGAAGAGATGACTGCAACACTGAGAAGTGAAAAGGCTCCTCCTCTCCATTTACTAAATATACTGTTTGCTCGGCCTTATTTCCTATGAGTGCCACATATTTGGAATGGACATAATATTATTTATGTTTGTTTATTTATTTATCTATTATGTTTATGAAGCCAATAGCATGATGTGAATATCCAAATGAACACATACCAACAAGTAAATCTTCAAAGTTGATCAGAGCTTTATCAAGATAGATAAGTGGTGCTCTTGTAGTTCCCACAAACAGAAATGGAATCGATACTGACAGAGCATCAATCACAAAGCTCCATGACGATTCCACCACACCCATCTGCTCAGACACATACTCCAAGTGAACCTGCAAACACACACAGTTATCAAGTAAATATTTGACATGTCAAGTGTTTAATAGACAGCTGTTTCATTTCACCTCTGATTTCTCCTTGGGCTCTAGAATACCACTTGGAGTGAGGCATCGAAATGAGCACCCACTGGAATCCTCACATCTCCACTTAAATGAGTACGATTTGTTTGTTGGGTTTAACAGAAAGAAACGCCTGAAAAAGGGAGTGTGCATGATGAAACAGTTGTCCTTTTTAAACAGTGTTCTTTCAGGTTGTTTTTTCTATTACTTTGTAGATGATGCAGATAAACCAACAGCAATGAACTCAACAACTCTTGTCTTAGGGTCTAAGGGACTTCTATACTCAGAATTACGACGTCTTTCACTGATGTAGTCTGAGTCTTCAAGGTCAAAGTGGCAATTTGGCATCATGCTGAGACCACACACTGAGACAGAGGGAGGCTGGTCCTTTTTCTGCAAGTTAGGGATACTGAAGAAAAGACATACAAAACACCCAGAGTTAAAAATACAGCATGTTAAAAGGATGGAGTCCACTAGAGTATAATATAACAATATATATATAAAACAATACAACTATATGTATAACAATATAACTATATATATGTAGCCAGGTGGACTATAAAATACTTTTTTTTTTTAATTGCTGCAATTCACTATGTAACCAGTAGAGAGTAATGTATTCATGCTGGGTCATTGAGTGGTTGCTTGAAGAAGCACACATGATGTTATCACTGTGCGACAAGCTGAGCGCCTCAACAAGAGATTGACATAAAACAGTGTGTATCAGTAAAAAAGAACATTTAAATTAGTGTTAAACATGCAAATAATCTTTGATATTGTTAGATAATATTTTAACGAGCCTCATATCTCAAGATTATTGTTGCCATTTGTAGAATTGAAGACTGGTGTAGATTGACTTGCCGTCCTGAGAAGTGTGACCTGCTGAGTTGCTCAGGTAGAAACAAGTGTTCTGCATGAAGGCGTGAGTGTTTACATGTAATGTAAAGAACTGTTTATGAATGTATTTTTATTGGATGTTCAAATGTTTTATGTTCTGTAAATTTAGAGGAGGGAATCACACTCCTCAACCTCGCCAGTGAGGTCTGTGCCAGGGTACTAGAAAGAAGTATCCAACCGATCCAGAAGGTGTGGTAGTGTGGTTCTCGTCTGGTCCAGTGTAGACTGGACCAGCTCTACACACTCCATCATGTGTTTGAGGATCTGAAGGAGGCATTCAACCGGTTCCCTCGTGGTATCCTGTGGGGGGTGCTCTGGGAGTACGGGGTCCGGAGCCCCTTGCTAAGGGCTGTCTGGTCACTATACAACCGGAGCAGGGCTGCGTTCGCATTGCCAGCAGTATGTCAGACCTGTTCCCAGTGGATGTTGGCCTCCGCCAGGGCTGCCCTTTGTCATAGTATTTATAGACAGAATTTCTAGGTGTAGTCAGGGGCCGGAGGGGTGCCGCTTTGGGGACCACAGGATCGTATCTCTGCTGTTTGCAGATGATGTTGTCCTGATGGCTTCATCGAACCCTGGGTAATGACCGATAGGGCGAGATCGCAGATACAAGCGATCGAAATGAGCTTCCTCTGCAGGGTGGCAGGGCTCTTCCTTAGAGATAGGTTGAGGAGCTCAGTCACACGGAAGGTGCTTGGAGTAGAGCTACTGCCCCTCCACGTTAACAGGAAACAGCAGAGGTGGTTCAGGCATCTGTTCTGGATGCCCCCTGGGCGCCTCCCTCGGGAGGTGTTTTGGGCATATCCCACTGGGAGGAGGCCCCGGGAGGGACTATGTCTCCAATCTGGCCTGGTAATGCTGTAGGGTTCCCCCGAAGGAGCTGGAGGAA
>KN514417.1:2459-20004 GCA_000787155.1 Scartelaos histophorus
AGTGTCTTCAGTTTCCGGGTGGCACTGAGGGCTGGCCTTTGAGCAGTAACAGATGGTTTGGTGTTAATGCTTCCGGGTGGTTAGGATCTGTAGATACTTTGGTGATGGGCCGGCTGTTAATAATGGCCTCTACTTCACAGAGCACTGTGTGAAGTCCCTCCTCATCCAGGTGCTGCACTTTGAGGTTGGAGTTCAGGACCTTCCTCACAGACCTGATCAGCCTCTCCCAAACTCCTCCATGATGGGATCCAGCAGGAGGGTTGAAAGACCACTTGTTGCCCTTTTGGAGTAACACATTGTGCACCCGTGCCTGGTTCCACTGCTCTGAGGCTGTTTTTAGCACCCGTTCTGCTCCCACAAAATTTGTCCCATTGTCAGAGCGCAGCTCTCTGACCTGCCCTCATCTCGCTATAAAGCACCTAAGATGTGAAGCTCTCAGTGCAAGACAGGTAAATATGACATCGTATCACTTCACTGTACTCTTGCTCCTCACTTCAAAAGGACCAAAATAATCACCCCAACTCTAATACAAGGAGGCTCATCTGCCTTGAGTCGTTCCATGGTCAAGTGTGCCATTTTCTGGTACATTGGAGCAGTGTAGTCTCCTGCAGATGATGCATTTGGACAGGACACACATTATAGCAGTGATGACCAGTTGTTTGTTACTTAAACAACTTGTACAGCTTACTGGTTTTCTTGACATTTTGGCTCTAGACAGAAGAGCTCCTCTGGATATCTTTTCTTCTGGCAAAACTGAATTATTGCCACCTTGGCCTTGTTAGTGTTAGAGTCCTCTGGACAGCTGTACCTTTAAATATGTGCATTTCCTCCTTTTTCAATATCGGCTGTTCTGTGCCTTCACTGTAAGTCATTGGCAGTTCTTTTCTCTTTCTGCAGCAGAACTACAACCATTCTTTATATTTCAACCACCACGCCTCAGCTGTCTTCAACCGGACCCACGAGGAGTAATGATGGATCAGTTGAGTAATAAGATCTTCTTCTGTCTGCACTGCATTCACTATTATGGTCTTTTTCAGCTCTGGATCATCCTGAGAGAGCTGTTCCACTGGTGCAAGGTTCACAGGCCACAGTGTTTCTGGCTGGCAAAGGAATGGAGGACCTGACAGCCATAGTATGTCCTTCAGAAACATCTCCACTTTGACACCTCTGGACACTGCATCCACATACCTCCATTGCCCAGGCCGAGAAGATTTCAGTATCTCTGAGACTCGATTGGTGACAAACACTTTGAATCTGGACGTTTAACTTTTGATGTACTTAATCACAGAGGTGCTATCAGTCCAGAACTTAGAGTCTTGCAGGCTCATATGCAGCTCTTTCCTCCATGTGACTAGTTGTTGCCGCAGTAATGAGCTCCATTCTTGAGATAGTCACCTGAAGGCACCTGAAGTTTATGATGAAAGCACTGTGCCTTTGGAGGAGGTGGTTCTGCTGGAGCAGGTAAGCGACAGTATCATAGCCCTCTTTACTGGGGTCTCAGAAATGGTGTAATTGAACCATAAAAACGTCTCCAAACTTCTTGCTTTGGACATCTGCTGAACTCGAAGTGGATGTGGCTCCAAAGAGATGTGCCCTCATCCTGAATTCACATGGTGCTTGACCCAGGTCTCCTTGTGGCTAGCTATATTTGTTTCCATAGCAACACATTGTTAAGCTTTGGTTAAATTTTGTTGTTTTTCTTCTTTCAAACCCTTCTGCTCTTTGTTGTATTAAAACAATTTAGTTTGGGGTGTGTGAGTGTGGGGACTAGATAAAGGGCGGGACACAACTGTTTGCGTCAGACGCCTCGTCCAATCAGGTGGTGTTGTTCTGTGCCGTGCGTGTCTGTGGACCAATCAGGAGCGCGCACAATGTTCCGCGCTCCGCCCGCGTAGAAGACTCGGAGGCTCCTTGTTTTGGACAACATTTATGACAAAATGCTAATTTTCTGAGGAACTGTCCGTATATAATTTAAAACAATTAATTATATTTTTGGAGCTTCTTAGGTAAGGTTCTATGCTTCAATAGCTTAATATATGTGTTAAAATAGGGCTGTCGCTGCAGATGTTTCCCTTTCAGTCCCCATTTACTGATAGCTTTAGCCGGCTAACGTAAACGGAGGACAACATAATCACTTCCTCCTTTTATCATCCTACTCGACTATGGTTTATAATTGCTGTAATAAATGTCAGTTCTATGCCTTGTTTGTCAAATGGCAAAATTGGTCGTCTTTGGTTTTCCTCCATGCTGCTGCACCCCCCTTGATTACCCCAGGACTAGTATAATTTAATTCATAAAAAAATCTTACTCAGATGCTCGGTTATAATCTTCTTAAATGGTGTTCCTTTCCATCAGTGAAAAGAAACTCTTTATATACAATATTCTCAGAGTGGTCGGATTTCTGCAAGGATGGAGACGCTGATTCCTACCATCAATCGGCTACAGGAGGTCTTTCTGACAGTGGGAGCGGAAGTTATACAGCTGCCACAGATAGTAGTGGTTGGATCTCAGGTAAATTTACTATTGTCTTAAAACTGTGAATCAGGACACAGGAAAAATATTTAGTTTTCGTACGTTACAGAGCAGTGGAAAGAGCTCCGTGTTGGAGAGCCTGGTTGGAAGAGACTTTTTGCCTCGAGGGTCAGGGATAGTCACAAGACGACCCCTGGTGTTGCAACTCATTAATGTTCCTCCCATGACAGAGAGGCTCAAAATAGAAAATGGTAAACATGCTTTTACGGTTTACCTTATACATATAAGATCTGCAAAAGTGAATCACTGTTGAGTTATTGTGTGCTGGCCAAATGTGCTCTTTAACTTGACTTACAAACCACTCTTGCTTACCTTATCAACACTGTCTCTCTTTCCTTTGTCTTCTGCTTTGTTGCCATTCCAGGAAATGAGGCTAAACAAACTGCTTCAAACTTCTACCCAGGTCTATCTAAAATAATTAAACTAATGTTCCCTCTTTTCTCCTCTTAAAAAGTGTTTTATTATTCTATCACTCCTGTTACTGTAACTAGTCTATAGAAATGTAGAACTGATTTAAATGATCTACTCAGGTAGAGTAAATGCATGAACAAAACTAAGGAAAAATTACAACATGGTATCCAAGATACACTAACATAAATATTAATATTTGTCTGAAGGTGTCAAAGCAGAGGAATGGGGAACATTTCTTCATTGTAAAAATCAGGTAAATACACAATAAAATATTAACATTATAGCTATCTATTTTATTGCGTAATTCCCTTGTCTCAAAAGATTTTCACAGACTTTAATGAAATCCGACATGAAATTGAAGCAGAGACGGACCGTACTTCAGGAGAGAATAAGGTGAAAATGTTACACATTAACACATCGTATGCATAAATTGCTTACAACAGTTTATTCTTTTTCTAGGGTATCAGCCCAGACCCTATTTATTTGAAGATTTTTTCTCCCAAAGTTCTCAGTCTTACTCTTGTGGACTTACCTGGAATAACTAAGGTAAACAAATCCCCTCCGTTCATTCTTTGTCATACACTGAAAGAAGTCCTTGGAGCACAACCTCATTATTAAACCTGACACTTTCACTGTGCTTTGACCTCATATTGTCACACTCAGGTTCCTGTGGGGGATCAACCTGAAGACATTGAGACACAAGTTCAAGAAATGATCCTGTCATTCATATCCAATCCAAACTCTCTCATCCTCGCTGTGTCTCCTGCCAACTCGGACTTGGCTACATCTGATGCTTTGAAATTGGCTCGAGAGGTTGATACAGATGGTAATTTATTTTATAAAAATGTTCCTTGTTGAGTCAAATGTGTATTTTCTTCCAACAATCTTTCAGAGACAGTAGCTTTGAATTTTAAAATGATGAATAGTTATGGATCATTCTTGTCATGTACTCACAAGCCACTTCAGCAAAAGTGGAAAGCCAATTGTAACTGCTGACAGCAAAGTGGCCATTTAAAGTTATTTAAAAATTAATGTGAGTATTATGGTCTGCAGTGGAGAGGACAGGGAGGACTAGAATATTGATTTAATCACTGATGGTACACTTAAGATGTAATGCTTAAATATGTTGTTGGTATTTTTGTCACCATGTTTTCATAGTTTATTGTTGGTAAAAGGTAACAGTAAAAATTATAATTTGTGCTGTGTTTCAGGGCGCCGAACGCTGCTGGTGGTGAGTAAGCTGGACCTCATGGATGCAGGGACTGATGCTCTTGAGGTTCTTTTGGGTCGAGTTATTCCAGTACGGCTTGGCATTATTGGCGTAGTTAATCGGTATATCTTTATAAATCCAATTTGCCTGTATCATATATTGGTTACTGCAAAGCTTAAGAATACTCTTAAAAATATCTTCTTTTGATTATTATTTGCTGTTTCCAGGAGTCAGCACGACATTAATACTCAAAAGAGCTTAGAAGATTCTCTGAAAGATGAGCACATCTTTCTGCAGCGTCACTATCCCTCACTCGCCTCTCGGGCTGGGTCTCGTTATTTAGCCAAAACTCTGAGTAGGCTTCTTATGCATCACATCCGGGACTGTCTGCCTGAACTGAAAACCCGGGTGACTGTGCTCAGTGCACAGTACCAGGCCCAGCTCAATGGCTATGGTCAGCCTGTGGAGGATCACAGCGCCACATTACTTCAGATTGTCACAAAGTTTGCCAGTGATTACTGCAACACTATTGAGGGAACAGCGAGACACATTCAGACATCAGAACTGTGAGTCTCAACACTAGAAAGAGAAAACATTATTAGTTTTTGTTTAGATGCAAATTCGTTTGAATCCCATTTGTTGAACACATGCATTTTTAATGTTAAATATCTCAGGGCATCAGAGCTTTCAACAAAGAGATTAATTCATGCTAATCTGTAATGAGCAAATATTGACCTTTTTATGGTTGGCTAAATTTTAATTTTGACACAATTGACATTGCCACTGCACTTCGTAAACACCAGCACTGACATGACTGTTAATCACCTCCTTTCCACAGCTGCGGGGGGGCTCGAATGTGCTACATATTCCATGAAACTTTTGGCCGCACTTTGCAGTCCATTGACCCACTCGGTGGGCTTACTGAGCTGGACATCCTCACTGCCATCCGCAATGCCACAGTACGTTGGTGTAACTTATATAATTGGTTTAATGTGAATGCAAGCCAAGCTCTCAGTCGGCGGAAAAGCAGGTAAAGCAGAGTTTGTGTGTTTTGCCCTGCAGGGTCCTCGGCCAGCCCTTTTCGTACCTGAGGTGTCCTTTGAATTGTTGGTGAAGCGGCAAATTAAGCGGCTAGAGGAGCCCAGTTTACGCTGTGTAGAGCTTGTTCATGAAGAACTTCAGCGAATCATACAACACTGCACTTCTTTTAGCACACAGGTTAGCCTCGAGACAAGAACACATTTTACATTCATTATCTCAAAAAGACTAGTACATTAATCAATGATAGTGTTCGTGTCTTCTTTTGCAAGGAACTTCTACGGTTTCCAAAACTGCACGATTCTATAGTTGAAGTGGTGACTGGATTACTTAGAAAACGGCTGCCTATAACTAATGAAATGGTAATTTTGGTAGTGGTAATTTGCCATGTCATTTATAAAAGCAGATACATTTTACCCTCTTTCTTCTATCTTCCTAGGTTCACAATTTAGTAGCTATTGAGCTTGCTTACATCAATACAAAGCATCCAGACTTTACAGATGCTGCACAGGTCTCTGCATCTGTCAACAGCCAGCAGGTACAAACATTTAGAAATATTAAAAAACTCAACAAAATCAAGTCATTATTTTTAGGTAAACTTGACTGTTGTCAGTTTTGTAAGCCTTAATTCTGTAATATGATGTTGTTTTCAGACAGAGGCTCTGGATGGAGGAAAGCGCTGGAAAAATGAGAAAGTTGGTGAAGACAAAGCTCCTGCTGGCGGTTTTGGCAGTCCTAGCAAAGGCCAGGCCGTTAACCTTCTTGACACAGTGAGTGGTGGGATTAGCACTAGGACAGTGAGTTTAGAATTTAATTGATTGCAGTGTATCATCCATTTTCTTTTTTGTCAGGCCGTACCCCGAAAGCTGAGTGCGCGGGAGCAGAGAGACTGTGAGGTCATCCAGCGACTCATCAAGTCCTACTTCCTCATTGTTCGCAAAAGCATCCAAGACAGGTCCGACGGGAACATATCCAAAACACCTATAGAGAGAGGGAGAAGGGGGGGCTGCCCATCTCCTCCTCATTTTGTCTAATGGTTCTTTTGTTAGGCTGTCCTCTTGTTATTGATACTGATTTTCCCTGGGCTTTGTGTCTGCAGTGTGCCCAAGACAGTGATGCACTTCCTGGTGAACTTTGTGAAAGAGCATCTGCAGAGCGAGTTGGTGGGTCAGCTCTACAAACAGCCCCTGCTGCAGGAACTGCTCATTGAGTCACAGGACACGGCGCAGCAGCGGACCGAGGTCGCTCAGATGCTCGAGGTAAAACTGGTTAATGTGTGTGTTCTGAGTGACTATCGTGCAGAGCAGTGGGAACACAAAGTACTGTTACATCTTTGTTAAGGCCAGCTTCTAACCTGTCTCTTTCTTTTGTTTTCCTTAGGCTCTAAAAAAGGCTAATAATATCATCTCTGAGATCAGAGAGACACATCTGTGGTAGCAATTCTCTCAATTCCATTTTCAAAAGGACTGCTCTGATAGGAATCAGAGTTTACAATGCTTTACTGTATGTGACAGTAGCACTGTTATTCCGTGGACCAATAATTATGTGTTTACTTCCTCTGTCAGCGACTGCCCTGGTTGTTCAATAGCAGCTATGGACTGTTACACTGTGACTGTTTTGTAGAGACAGAAAACTATTTAAACCTAAGCCAAATGTTATAATGTTAAAGCCATGAAGAACATGTTTTTCACCATTACCAGTTTTCATAGCATAACAATTATGTTTTAAAGACACTGGGCTTTGACTCAGTCTGTGTAGGTGCTAAAAATAACATGAGACGGGCTCTGTTTTCAGTCCAGTTTGGTTGGTAGGTGCAAGAAATAAGAATTCAGCTCAATCAATTTAAGCTGCAATGCAACACTGAAGACACAAACTAGTTATTTTTTGGAATGAGTACATCCTGTTCTCCACTGTTCTTATGCTAATGAGCATGAACTTTACTTTTCAGGGTCATCTATACAGTGCATATTGTATTTATGCTGTCACTGCGGCACATGCTCCTCTGTTAACTGTTCAGACATTTTCCAGGAGAAATAAGCACAGGCAATTACAAGTGCTACCCTACTTCATGTACAGAGGACCACATTTGATTAGCTGTATGTACAGTTTGAATGATTAATTAAATTAATTGATTAGTTAAAATAACCAACTTTTAAATTAAATAGACATGTGTAGGTTATGCTCTCAGTGGCATCAGTTGTGGTAAAACTGCATGCCTCCTGCTGTCAATTATTGTATGTTCATCAGATGTATTGCAAAATTTTGCGGGAAATGTATGCTTATTAGTGACAAATAATGGGTATCTCTCTTGCATATCCAGGGAAGTGTGTCTGAATGGTCTTTGCATATTTATGGATATTTTATACTCTATGGTATGTATGATCTTGTAAAAACTGCCTGTATGTTCTTGCCTGCCAATGTTTGTGGTACTGTGAAGTCTGGAGAGAGGGGACATGTTAAATTAAACGTCTCTAAATATACTATACTATACTGTGGAAAAGGTTTATTAATATTAGATTAATTATAGATTTAATAACATTTATATTATTGATCTGTTTTTTTCCTTAATTTTGTTCGTCTTTTGCAGTGCCATACCAATATCTAGAATTAGACGCGCTTTATTTCTTTGTATTGATTTCCAGTGGCTGAAAAAGTCTTGGTCAGATGAATGTAGCAACAGAACGTGTGCCAAAGGGTAAAAACAAACACATATAGTGCACTCAGGAAATAGTGGAGATGTGAAATTGCTCTCGCTGTCTTTTTAAGTAGGTCCTTTTTTTGATGGTGAAGTACTACATTTTAAAATTGAAAAAAACTAACGGTGGATGGATGGATTAAGCGTTGTGCGTCATAAATGTTAGATGAGTATGTGAAGGTTGCAGCCATAGAAATCATTACCACCTCATCCAGTACAAACATCTTATCTGGAAAGCCCTTTTAGGCATCACAAGTATGTTATGGTGAAGAGAAATGGCTTTCCATCCACATTAGGAGTGGCATGCATGGAAATGAAAAATGAAGTGCAATCTAATAAACTGTGATTTCAGATGATTACTTTAAATTGGACTTTGTTCCCTACTGTAGCCAGTTATTGTGATGGGCCTCTTATAACACACCCCACCAACTGAGACTAGACTCGACCATACCATTTAAGATGCTGTGAGAGGGAGCATCCATTTGCCACCTACACAAGTGTTATACATTTGCTCTGATTTGAATGAGTGAAAAAAACACCAAACTATCCAAATATATGTCGTGTTCGTTTGATATTAAAATCCCTCTTTTTGGTTGCTAGAGATGCATATACATAATCCATGATGCAGCACAGCCCACCTTGCCTCACTGCTGCTCTTGAGTCAGTCAGTGGAGCAGGCTGAACAAAGCCATGGGAGAGAGAGGGGAGCTACTGGGAAGAAATGTCTCTCACTGACTCTGTCGCCTGGACAACCGGGTAAGACAAGAGGGGAGGGAGCACCACAGAAAGGACCCGCGACCATAAAAGCAAGAGAAACCAGATTTATTAGCTGGTTCTATTACAGGATTCCGGCATTGTATGCCTATGGGTATGTTGAAGCTTGTGTGCCAGTTCCTTATGATGCTTTCTTATCCTTAAGGCTCTTTCTATGAGTTATTGGCTGTGACAAAAAGCTATGTATTTTTTTTCTATTTCAACCAGAGCAAAGGACATGCAACTGCAGAGCACAACTTTGCCATTAAGTGGACCCTGAAGGCCTGAAGACTCCACCTGTAATTATCTTTTGCCTCAGGTAAGTCTCCTAGTTACAAGATGTCTTTGTTTATTTAATCAGATTTTGCTGGAGATTTTTCCAAGTTATAGTAGATGTAAAAACAAGTTTAAAATAATCCTTAGATTATCCACTATTTGCACCGGCCCACATTGTCTCCACAGACTTACTTTGAACAAGATAACTTCTGCAAAATGAGCTTCATTATGATGTGTTTTGTTTTGTGCACAGAGGAGCTTGATTTTTTCTTACTTATTCAAAGCTTGAGAGAAATTGCTTGGCACGACACCAGAAAGCCTATCTTGCAATGCACTGACAGTTTTCTGCTTTCTTCACACTAGCACAAATTAATTTTAAAAATGAATAGTGTTGTCTGGTGTAAATGTATAAGAACAGTGTGGGACTAGATTAAAAGCAGGCCATTGTACAACATATTGCATGGCACTCATGCATGTAGAATATATTCAGTGGTGTAATCAATGCTTCTTTTAATTAGGCAGTATGGTGGCAGGCTTTAAGTCAGATTTTATGCATATTAGGTGAGACAAAGAACATAAGATTTGTATTGGGTTATTTTTAGCTACTGTCAGTCATCAAGGTTATAAATCTGTCACCTCTGCATCCAGATGTAGACGCAATGAAAAATAGGTAGATTGAGATGAGGGAAAAGGCAGGATGAGATTGATGGAGACTGAAGGAGGAGATGGAGAGTACTAAAGGTGAAGGCTTTTGAGTTTCCACAGCCGCTCACCTCCAAGATTCAATCCTTAGACTAGAGTAGGTGAAAAGGCTGACAGTCTGACACCTGAAAAATGGACATGTCTTTGATGTTGGTGTGCTGTGGGCTGCTGTTCATTGTTAACCTTGCCTCTTCACTTTTTACACAGCTGGCTGGTCCAAGACAGATGAGGCGGAGCAAATAGAGCCCTGCACACTTCATCAAATTCTGCGGCTGATGACCCAGCAGGTACACTCTCATTATTTGGTCATGCACAGACAAGGTGTCCAATTTACAGCAATGCCACTACAAAAATAGTCATCTAATTCTGTCTATATGCAATTTTCCCTCTGGGAGCACAGCAAATAACCTAGTTTTTGTATTTGTTACATCAGTATTACATCAGTGGCATTTTATACTCGATGCCCTTCCCTTAAAATCTTTTCAGTTTATTTTTCGCCTTCGCAATTTAAATTTTGTTTCATGGTTTGATTATATATGGGGATTATTCCAAAATAAAAAGGCAATTTGTTAGATGTCAGTATGTTATTTTATACGGTATTTTTACTTCACACCTGTGTTTTAACTGTGTATTATCTTTCTCGGAGAAACCATATTGCCCAATCTCAGCACCATGTACCTCAGTTATACCAGGGTCTGTCCAGCTTGTGGTGTTTTGCAGCTGTACACCTGTCATAATTATTGTTCTTAAGGTGTAGTGTTCTTAGTTGTAACAGTGCCAGGCTCATCAAGACACAGAGAGAGGAATAGCTCCCTAGACCATGCACCAACGTAGTTATCTGCTGCCACTCCAGGATCTTGCTGTTCCTGCAGACTCTCTTGGCACCAGAGAGCCTCAGACTCTGCTCCAACACATCAGTCTTTAACAAGTTCTTCAAGCAATCCCTGCCCACTACGGCTCTACTAATCAGAGTCTTTTGATGCACGAAGGGACAGAGAGACAGCAGTAGACGTTTGCAGACATTGCTTTCATTTAGACTTGGCTGTGAATATTAAACAGCCGATGAAATATTTGTGCTTTTCACAGATGAAGAGGGCCTGTTTGATAATGTGACATGTGACTGCCTTAGCTTGTCAAGTCCTCCTGTTTCTCTTTTTTCGCTTGTCACTGTGGGTTCACATCACACAAAAAACAGGTGAAGATTAATGTAACATGATTATGTTAATCCCATTACTACAAGCATTAGCTGTTTTTCATTTCCTTTGCAAAAGGTACAGAGAATCACTGTCATTACTGGGAAATATGAAACAGTCATTGGAGCAGAATGGTTTCTATTATGGCAGAAATAACTCATAATAAAAGCAAGGTTTCATCCAAATTACTTTTCTTTTTTAAATTTGTATTTTGTATTATGCTGCTAAAAAAATTAGAAGAAGAAGAAAGAAGAAAATGACAGACATGTTTGATAATGTTTTATTGTATTCCTGCGCTTAGCCTGTACAGACTTTTATTGGAAAATCTGTATAAATTAATCAATACCAATGGTGTGCACCTCCAGGAGGGATGTCCTTGAGCGAATGTCTGTGCAAACAATATTAGAGAAATGCAAACACCCAGGGACCACAGTCATCGAACAGTTTGGAAAAAGACGTGCACAGACTTCCAGAGATCAGCCTATTTTTGGTCTTAACCTGAAAGAAAAATCCACACATTTAACAACATAAACCAAGCACCAACCAGCAAACAACCATAAAATACTGTATGACCACACTCATTCAAATTCTGTCAACCTCATCCTGTGCTAGCAACACTTCAGGACAGCTATTTCCCTCATTGACTATTGAGAAGGTTTGTGAATGTAACATTTTAATTATTTACATCAAATACAGTACAACCTGAAAGGCCATAGTGCGTGAGGGGATGTATCTTATGTGTCCTTGCTGAGAGCTTATCAGTGTTAAAGAAATGCTGACTAAAATTAAAATAGGTTTTGTAGCATTATTAGAAACAGTCAAGCATTGGCTTCCTAACTCTGTGGACTTGTTATCTGTTTTATAAGAGAAAGCCCTTTGCAATTCTTTTTGCCCCCTGGACATTTTATTTTCCATTACTAAACATTAGGATCTGTCTCCAAAGGTATAGAGTCCATTAGTTATACTACAAGCATTAAAACTAATCTACAAGCTGTAACTGTGTGACAACATATGTTATGCTTTAATAAATGATATATTGTTTACTGAGGTGTTGGGCTTAAAGATAGCTCATAAATCAGCCTGCTGTTTGATAATTTTAGCATTGGACTCTCTCACGGGGTCTACGTTTTGCAGCATTCTGAGGTGTAATTATTTTTTGCTCTAAATCTAAATAACAATTTTCCCATATTTCATGATGGATCTCCTCTTCATTTTCAGAGCGTAGCTTACATACATTATCAAGATGCCTTGTCTTACTCGGCTGACCTTAAAGCGCTGTTCTGGGGAGCGCAGATAAATTGTTGCAGTTAGTGAGCTCGTTGCTGCTTGAATGCAAACTGTGTGCATTATCTTGTGTGTGGAGGGCTGAATGGGAAGCACCTATTGACACCATTAGCCAAGGCCTGTCTATCACTTTAGATAAACTTAAGTTATTCCCTAAAACCCCTCTCACTCTTCCTGTCAGCAATTAGACCACTGAGATGATTTAATTTGCTATCTGTGAACAATGCTGCTGATTTATAACACGCCACAAGTGCTCCCTTTCTCTTTTCTGTGTGATAATGCTCTGTGCCCTACTGGCAGAGAAAACTAAATTGCAGCTTTAAGCCCATTGTGCCCCTTGGTTTCCTCTGATTGGCATAATAAAACAGGACTAAGCTCAACCTTTTCACATCTAAGCTCTAGAGGTAAAAAAGGTTATTCCACTATTTTCCCCATGCCTCCAGAGAACTGCTAGTGGATGCTCTTGGTTGGCAGCTGTTACTTAATTTTCGTGTCCTTGCCCACTGCCTTCTTGGGACGTGACTTTGTCTTTTGCTTTGTGTCAGACGACAGCAGTTTCACATCTTGATGCTGTTCACTTGGCTGTGAGAGGGCTGAGTGTGTGGGTTTAAGTGAGTGATGATCAATGCTCTATTTGTCCCTGATAGGTGCCATGATGGACGCGCCTGATGATGACCCGCTGCTATTTGGACCTGGCTGGGGAGGGCAGGATGATGAAGAGGAGGCTGAACCTGAAGGAGAAGATGCGGTTGGCCTTGTGGGAGGGCATGGGTATATTGATGTCTGTGGTCTATGGAGGGCAGTTGGGTGGCTCTACACAACGCCCTGTGCCAGTGCAGCGCTCATTGGCTTTGTGATCCTTCTACCTTGTGCCCTGTTTGCCTACATGCTCCTCTACTGCCCTCCGCTGGACATCGATTTGTCTTACAGTGCCTTCGAAGTTCACAGCCACTTCTCAGCTGAGCGGTTTGACGCTCTTACCATCGCTGTTAAGACTCAGCTGGGGTCCTGGGACAGGCGCAGGCGGGACATAGATAACAGTGAGTCTGCAGCCCTTAGGGAACTGCTGCTACAGAAGCTGCTGAGGCAGGGAGTGCTCAACAGGACAGATAATGAAAAAAAAGCATCCACGCAGTTCCCCACTGGCCCCTTAGAAGGACATCATCAGAAAAGAGCAGTTGTAGATAAAAGGATATTTAGAGACGTGAGTCACCCATTGGAAAAGCACAGCAATAAAGTGGAAGAAAATTCTACTTTAACAAGAAAAGCAAGGTTTGCTCCCAATTACTACATGCAGAGTCAGGCACTTTGGAGGATAGAGTTGGTGTTTGTCGCCCAGGGAGAAGGGGAGCCCAACATTTTCACCCCAGAAAGACTAGAGACAATTCACAGAGTTGAGCGGGTCCTAATGCAGCAGCCCCAGTTTCACCAGTTCTGTTGGAAGCCTCTGGAAGTGCTCCGGGACCTGCCTTTGGGTCCGTCTTACTGCTCGCCCCCCAGCTCACTCCTATCCTACCTCTACCCCAGTGAGAAAGCAGGAAAGATCTACTATGATGGCATGGGACCAGATCTGGCAGACATTCAAGGTGAGCGCAGCTGCCTTTTAGAGTGGAGAGTAAGTTTGAAATGTGCCACTAACAGCTTTGGCCTTTCGCACAGGTTCTCTGAGTCTGGCCATTACACACCCACAGTTTTATTGGTATGTGGATGAGAGCCTGTCCCCAGAGCACCTGTCCTCCTCTCTGCTTCGAAGTGAAATCCATTTTGGAGCTCCACTGCCATCCTACTTCTCCCTACAGGACCGAGCCAGTGAGCAGAGGGCAAGATTCAAAAGCTTTGTGGTTCAGTACTCTGATATCCTGGCCAAACAGTCCACCAGGTCTAATACTTAACTAACTATTTTTATTTATTATCCATTTATTGACATTACTCATTAGGATGCCTTGTCTTAGCCAGGTGAAGGTGTTGTACGGAGGGACAGAGCTGTTTGACAATGAAGTCAGACACACGTTTAACAATGACATGATGCTGGCAGTCATCAGTGGTGTCTGCATCACAGTGCTGGTCTATGTCCTCACATCTTTTTCTGGTAATGCATAAACTGATATAGTACATAGTTCCTACATAGTTCCATGTGTTTCTATGTGTTTCCATGTGCTACCAAAAAGAATAATACTGTCCATTGACCTGCATGTAATCATACAGCATGACCACATATAGCTTTTTCATGTAATGTTGAATTGCTCAATCTAAAGTTACCTATAGCTATATAACGTAAACTCTGCAAAAAACTTGTTATTTTCCAGTGTATATACTCACACTACATCCTGAGGCAGGATTTAGCCTCATGTAGAAAAGCAGAGGAAGATTCATTAATAAATGGCATTGCACAGATGTTCAAATCACCCCAGGCTTTTCCTCTCTTGCTTTATTAAAAAAGTATTTTTTACTTTGTTATTTTGTCTTTTGGTGTCCCCAGTCTTTTTGACTTTCTTTGGCCTAGCTAGTATAGGAGTAAGCTGCCTCATGGCTCTGTATCTCTACCATGTGGTCTTTGGTGTGAGATATCTGGGTATTCTGAATGGTGTTGCAGCCTTTGTTATCATTGGCATTGGTAAGTAAAAATACACACACAATTAGTTCTAATTGATTCTCTTATTACGTCTCATTATTTGATTTTCTATGTTTAGGAGTAGACGATGTATTTGTCTTCATCAACACCTTCAGACAAGCAGCTCACCTGCTCCAGCCTCAGCAGAGAATGATCTACACCATTAAAACAGCTGGTCGAGCCACGTTTCTGACCTCCTTTACCACAGCAGCTGCTTATGCTGCCAACACTTTCTCCCAGGTACTGCTAATAGACAGAAGTGGGTAAAAATTGTTATTTTCAGAGTCATTTTCTGACACCATACTTTTAAGTAAAAATATTCTTACTTTGAGTAAAAGTGTCAATTTGCCTTCAGAATAATTATGTGGGGTGTGCTTTTTACATGACATGTGCAAGGGGTAAAAATGGCTCGGCTGCCATGACTTCCTGAGATAAGCACAAAATTGAATGTTTCAAGTCCTTTTATTCTCTCCTTTTCTTCACCCCCAGATACCAGCCGTGCATGACTTTGGTCTATTCATGGCCCTCATAGTGAGCTGCTGCTGGCTATGGGTGTCTGCCCTGATGCCTGCCTCCTTGTGTATTTGGACTCAGTGTGTAGAACCTCACAGATTCACCTGGTCAAACTGGTAAGCTATTATTTCCTTGCTTTGAAATGCTTTGTGTGAAATGCTATCTGTGCACGTCCCACTACAAAAGCCAGAAAAAGTAATCGCCCAGCTGTCTTTCTTTCTAAACTGCCTTCCATCTCTGAAGTTGGAGACTGTTTGCGGAGCTGTCGGCGAACCACAGCCCTTTGTCAGACGAGGATGATGATGTGGCGCTTCTGTCAGTGGAGATGGAGCCAGGTGAGATTATTATCAGGCCACTAGGGGGAGACGGATGGGGACAGAATGGGGAACAGGAGTTCAAGCTTCACCAAAATGTGCTATTTGTCTTTTTGTCAGGGCCCTACGACATGGACAGTGACACAGCCATTCTGTCTCTGTCAGTGGAGATAGCAGCGTCTCCTCCAGGACAGCAGCACACAGGTGTTGTGAGCAGAAATCTTCAGTGGATCCTCAAGCACTTTGTAGCAGAGCCAGTGGTGGAGCGACGGAAAACTGTTTTAGGTGAGTTTAATGCATTCACTCAATTTTATTTTATTCATGAAAAAGAGTCTGTATAATACAAATTACAATGATGAGATTATGACTACGATTATTTTAATAGTGATGATTATACAGTTCATTGTTGGAAGTCCATCACAATCAATAATAACATGATTAGGTCAGGTCTAAGTAATCATTCACATTGATTTATGTAGGAGTTTCCCTCAAGCTATTCTCATTTAGTCCATAAAGTGTAAAGTATAAAAAATAAATATTGTCCCAGACAGTCTCAGCTGACTCCTCTTGACGTGAAGGAGCAGCGGCTCTTCTCCGAGCTCCTCCTGTGTGACTGAGCTCCTCATTCTATCTCTAATGGAGCACCCATCACTCTGCGGAGGAAACTCATTTCGGCCGCTTGTATCCGCGATCTTGTCCTTTTGGTCATTAACCAAAGCTCATGACTATAGGTGAGGGTAGGAACGTAGACTGACCAGTAAATTCGACTGCATCACTGCCAACGCTGTGCCGATCCGTCTGTCAATCTCATGCTCCATCCTCCCCTCACTCGTGGACAAGAACTCCTCCACTTGACCCACTAATATTTTTCACTCAAGTGAAAAATATTATCTGTTAAGTCCAATCGTAGTGCTAGTTTATTTCATATTATAGACCTCACTGCGGGAGGGGATGTTTATTTAGTGCTCTTATTATGTGGATAAAATCATTATAACAGAAGTTGGAACATTTGCACATTTGCTACAGATGTGATGAATTGTCACCAATAGAGGCAAAAAGCAGCTTTTGACAAATGTAATATACGTGCTTCCTAATTGTTTTCACTTTGTCATTCTGTAGTTCTTGTTTCTGGACCACTATGATGTATCTCTCTCACTTGGCCTACATCAGCTTCTCTCTGTCCCACTCAGACCCTCACATTAGCTCTTTATCACTGGTAGTGATGTTACTTTTAAATATTAGTTCTTTGGATTATGACAGTCTTATCAATGAATTTTAATTTTGTAAAAGTACCATATTTTTGCAATAGTATTGCAAAAATATGCAAAAAGTATTGCAATAGATATTGTACCATGAGATGCATATCATGAACATATCGTCCCCAGAGATTTGGATATGGTTACATCCCTCGTCACTGCCTGTTGTCTCATAGGTGTGTTTCTGCTGGTCCTGCTCCTGTCTGCGGGCTGTTGTGGTCTCCTCCGGCCAGCCACTCACGCCCCTCAGCTCTTCCGCAAGGACACAAACCTGCAGAGTCTGCTAGCCCTCCGGAGCAACCTGAGCGGCCAAGGAATATCCTGCCCCATGTGCTCAGGTGACAATATCAAAAAATACTGTAACACTTTTGAATAACTCCCCAGTATCAAAGGTTATTACTTCAAAATGACAAATTATAAAAATGCGTTGCAAAAGAAAACTGGTTCCTTTTCATGCAGGTGTATTTATGGAGAAGCCTCACCCACTGAACACTCATGCCTCTTCATCAGCACCCTGGTTCTCCACCTATCAACAACCTGCGGGAATAACAACCTCCAGTGCTCCTCGTAGCTTGTCAAAACCAACTGCGAGCCAAACGGGTAAATCACACACATAACACACCAGTTTATGTTTTTGTATGAAATATCTTATATTGCTTTGTTTAAGGATCACTGTTGACAGTTTACATATCTAAGCTGGAACTCGGAGCTTCTACAACACTGTACCGTTTTTCTCTGAATGCCACTGTTCCCCCAC
>KN514417.1:20024-39564 GCA_000787155.1 Scartelaos histophorus
AGAGTGCAGCTCAGAGCATGGAGAGGTTTCATCCTTTCAGGTGAGCCAGTGATGGTGTAAACAGATTTTGTCCCATGAATATAGCTCATTAATAACTAATCTATTCTCTTCCTTAAAGGCCTATAATCTGCCTAATGGTAATTACACCACCCGCCTGACCGTGTGTGTCTCCAGTGCTTATCATCCATATCCCAGTTGGATGATCACAACTGGATCATGTGACCCGCGCCACAGCTGGATACGAGACTTTGTGTTTTATGAAGCATCATTTTCACAGCAGCACAGCAGGTAAACACTGAAAAAGAAAAGTGACAATCTTATCGCTTTAATTTTGTTGTTTTTTTCCTTTAGGAGACTGTACTTTGCCCAGCGCAAACTCAGACCTCACCCTAGCAGAGTGTGTGTTAACCTGCCCGGATGTAACATCAGCTCTGGCCCTGATAGTCCCACACAGGGAAGCTTCTATGCTCCTGTTCCAAAAGGTGAGCAAGGTGTCATTCAGCAATATTACCCAAATCCTATCTGCTATTCAATTCTTTAATCCAAACTAATTTACAGAGCCATCCTCACCTGCCAGAGTCAACCCGTCAAAGACACTAGGCTTCAACCCCTGCACTGGTGGAGCATGTGGCCGCCCTGCAGTGCGTCCTCTTGTTGATACTGGGGCTATGGTGTTTGTTGTGTTTGGTATTCTGGGAATCAACCGCACAGAACCTAGGGACAACCATGTTATTGGAGATTTGGTGAGTCTTGCCGGCACAAAGACATAAATCTTTTTCAGATTTAAAGTTACATGACAAGTTTGTTGTTTATTATATCCAAAGGGCAGCATCATATTGGATCCGGAGTTTGATATATTCCAGGAGATGGGGCATCTTTGCAAAATCTGTAAAGCCATTAGTGCAAACAAACAGCTTGTGAAACCAGGGGGAGCCCAATGTCTACCTTCAGGTATGAGTTATTCAATCATGTTGCAATATTTCATGTGATCTATTAGTATTTATAGCTTACCAGCATCAGATATATCCACTCACAACATGTGGCTGTTAGGGGCTGCTCTGACACAACTCAGGAGTATTGACTATAATAAGTATTGCAAAACAGAATACAATTTATATATGAAGAATTATGTTATAATATTATTATATTTCTGGCGATTTAGGCAACAAACTATCCTCTATCTTGCCACTCCTTCACTCTGAGTGCCATTCTCTACCTGAGCCCAACCTGCTCCCAGGGCAACTGTCCCATGGAGCAGTGGGGATGCACGGGGGCAAGGTTCGCTGGCTGTCTATGGCCTTTGAGTCTGTAAGTTTCTCATTACTTGCACCAATAAGCAAAGCATTTGAGTTACTCTCCCTCATTCAATCTAAACTTCTCTTTGTCCATTTCAAGACCACATATAAGGGAAAATCCTCCTTCCAGACCTATTCAGACTTCAGACAGTGGGAAAACTTTATACAGGAGCAGCTAGCATCACTGCCACAGTCCTCTGCACTGCAAAAGGGATTTCAGACCTGTGAGCACTGGAAACAGATCTTTATGGAAATTATAGGTATGTAATATATTTGATTTTGTTACATTATAACTCCTTTGTTAAGGTGAATGTGATTTATTTATCACACATGTCCCTAAAAAACCTTTGGAAGAATCTATTTACAGACCCACCACCGTCTGCCCAGTTTAGATATTCTGTGTTTACCTGATGTGTTGACTGTGTAGCATATCATGCTCAGCCAATCTCTGTAGATGTTGACGAATCAAAAGTTAAACTAAGTAACATGAGGTTAAAGTTCATTGATTTGTTTACCACATAATTCCCATATGTGCTATGTTTACGTGCCTTTTGTGGTTAGGCTAATATGTAGAATAAAACACCTTTCTTGTATGTTTGTAGGAGTGGAGAGTGCCCTCTGGAGTTTACTGCTGTCTTTGGCCATCTGTGTGGCAGCTGTGTCTGTATTCACTGCCCATCCTCTTCTACTGCTGCCAGTTTTGGTTACTATTTTAGGTATAAAACTAATTTGAGATTAGAACAGAGAGAACCACTGAATAGAATGTTGATGTTTTTTAACTGTGTGGAGCAAGTCTGATAAAACTCTTGTGTCGCCTGTGGTGTTGACAGGAGTGGTGTGCCTGGTGGTGGCAGTCATGTACTGGCTTGGCTGGGAGATGGGGGCTGTGGAGGCGATTTCTCTGTCCATCCTCGTGGGCTCTTCTGTTGATTACTGCCTGCACCTGGTCGAAGGATACCTGCTGGCTGCAGAGAGCCTGCCTGCTGATTGCACATTAGTAAGACTCTTTCTGTTTACTTGTTTTGTTTCTTTGTTCCCACCTTGTTTCCACTTGTGTATATTTTCATGAATAGAAGTGTAATCATCTCATTTGTTGTTTTTTCTTCAGGAGCCTGTGATGAAGAGGCAGTGGCGGACAGTGGAGGCGGTGAACCATGTGGGTGTTGCCATTGTATCGAGTGCAGTCACCACAGTGATCTCAACTATACCTCTCTTCTTCTGTGTCATTGTGCCTTTTGCCAAGTTTGGCCAAATAGTGGCCATTAACACAGCAGTCAGTATTTTTTTCACTCTCACCGTGACTGTGGCCATGTTGGCTTGCATGGCCCCTGCCAGTTTCAGCAGACCACCGGGCGCTGTGGTGAAGGCCAGCCTGGCGGTGACGGCCGCTACAGTCCTGGTGGCAGCGCTTTGCTGGGGTGCAGGGCAGCTGGGAACATTAGCCTGGCAGACTATCAGCACATAACCTCTCCTCCATACTCTGATGTCATGTAGAGGCTCCCCTCTAAAACTACAAGCACTATTCTTCATTTACTGGAGAAACATTGTTTTCTATGTAACAGCACAAAGATGTCAGATTTATTGCAAATACAGGCTTTACTTTGAAAGTATGCCTATTGAATGTAGACCGGAGGCAAAATCTGCAGGGTATTTGTTAAGAACTATCTTATATATTATGATATGACTCGCAGTTATGAGATGACCGTTCAAGTGTTGTTTTTAATTCGCCTCTATCTTCTCAGTGGAGTTCACACAGATTAAGTAACTGTTTGGGCAAACATACTGAGTCACATTTTTCATCAGTCGAAGTTATTACGTTTGAAGAGGTGCTGACTGTACTGTGACCTGCTGTTGTACACATTGGTTGAGTGTTGAACTCTGGCGTCTCTTAGATTAGTGCTTTGAGTTTCACATGAGTCACTGCAATTCTGTGAAACAACCAAATGTGTCTGTTTGTGTTCACGGCTGTGTGGGTGTGAATCTTGAACAACAAAAGTACAGCTGATTAATGATGTACCTTTTTATTACATGTTGTGTATGATGTGTTTTGTTGCTTGAACAAGTTGTGAAATCAAATTTCTATGCTCACTTCGATTCAGGATTTTTTTTTTCTTTTTTGAGATGTTACAGGTCTCAATTTTTGTATCTGCACCAACTGAGTGAAGGCTCTAGATAGCTCCTCAGTTTGCCTTTTCCTTGGCCTCCACCACACTCTAAGGTACTCTACTTAACTCAGTATTTTAGAGTGCCACTCAACCAAAGTCAACTGGCTGTGCTCTACCCCACCACAGCGGTTCAAGGCATTTGTCAAACAGTATAACACTAGAATGGTTGAGAAGACAGACAAATGGCACAAAATGGCTCCAGTTGTATTGTGATTCAGTTGTAAATGTCAAATAAAGCAGACGCAAAAGACATCTTTCCTTGTGAAAACTCTGCTTTGTTTTGTTTTTACTGGTTTTGTCACAGCATTGTGGCTCTTATGAATTCTGTTCTGCTTACTGTCATAGAGATCATAGAGGTCATTGAGATCTGCTTAAATCCAATACATTCATCTGAACAAGTTCAAATGGAACATCAAACTTTAATATTGGTAATTACCTTAAACAATTAGTTCCACAGATTTATTACCCTGTTACCTGAGTGAGTTCCATCCCGTTTTTGCAATGAAGACAAAAGAAAAGTTCTGTCAACTGGGCAAAGGTTTAAGAGTAAAGACGTTTCATTGCTCATCCAAGCGGCTTCTTCAGTTTTGGTCACATCTCTGGAGGACACTGCCTTATATCTGCCTGAAGGCAGGAGCAGCACGAGCTACATGTTACTATTCGTTTGCGGCTTCTGTTAGTGTAGAACTAGCTAAATGTGAACTGTGACTATTGAATGTGCTTATTGAAATGTGCCTGAATCATATTTGCTTAATCATTCAGGCCCTTGAGTGCTCTCAAAACATTTTGGTTCCGTGGTACTGGTTTGAGACTCAATAGTTTATACTACACTCAGTCCTGCCCCCAAACGCAAGACTCTACATGGAGTAAGAAATAAACAGAGAAATTAATCAGTGAGCAACATTGTGTATTCAACATAGACCAATGGCGACATTAAGAAGGCATTGTAGGGTTAATTTCAACAGTACTTTTTCATTTACATCATTTATGTAATTACTTGAACAATAAATACCGAGGCTCATTTGGTTCTTGAGAAATACTTCATTGTACCAAGAAAAGGCATTTTCTCTGGAGAGAAATAATTTTACATCAAAACTGTAAATCAACATTGAAAACATAAGTCATACCTATATTGCCCCATGTAACAGGGCACATGTTCAAGTATGCTCAAGGAAATTAATGGAACAATTAAAAAACAAAGAAAAGATAAAATGCATTTAAAAATAAGTGAACTGGCATTGCATTTCACAAAAATCCATAAGCTCTTGGTTTTGGAACAATTCACTGTAAAGTGCTAACTGGTTCAAGCTGAAAAGCACATGTTCCCTTTGAAGTTCACACACAATTTTATACATGGAGGTACAGAAGAAGTCAGTCATGAGGCAGCAATTACCAACCAGAAGACATGGACCACATTTCATGTATTAGTCCTTTAATAATTATAATTGCTTCCTTAAATTCCTTGTTAACAGTAACAATGAGAATCTTGCCACTGGCTGCCAGGACAATGCCAAATACTAATGCTGGTGTTGTCACTGTACAGCTTTCTTCCTTCCTTACATGCATTTGACTGACATACAGTATCAAAATTCAACAAGTTCTCAAATCCTCGTATGGATAGGAAACCTTGAGCCCAGGGGATGAGAGAGTGAGGAAAAGAGGGGTAAGATTCCTGTTCCTCTCCTGAATGTGGTGGGCTGGCCCGACAAAAGCAGGGATCTGTCCAGCTGATGCCTGCCTTCCAACAGGTCCTGAGAATCCACGGTTTTCTGCTCTGCCTCTCAATAAGAGACAAGCTTAAAAAAATATCTGAGGGGTCAATACACTTTCCCCTGCTGTCTGCTGAAGCAGACATTCACACTCTCATCCCAATCCTAACCATAAAAAGGTACAAACAAGGTGAACTGCAGAATGGCTTTACTCCTCACAGTCTGCGGGGGGAGCTAGAGCCCCTAGGAGCTGAGGTGCGGTTGGTGGTCTTGCGGCTGTTTTGTCGTGTCTGGTTCATCTTGGTGGCCGAAGGTTTCCGAGCGGCAGGCTGGCGCCTCCCTGGGGGGCCCCTCCGTTTGCCCCTATGCCCCGCGCGGCCCCTTCCGGCCCCCGCTGGTCACTTACGAGAGTGCAGTGTATCCTGAAACTTGGTGCTGGTGTAGCGCACGTGGAAGCCTTTTTTGTTGATTGTGTCGTCAGAGCGGAACTTGATCACAATGGAGTCACCGGCCGAGTAGATCTCCTCTGGAGGCTGGCACAAAGCACACAGCAGTACAGTTATATACAGTCACTTCTTTAAGTCAACTAACAACTAAGACCAGTCTCCTGCTCAGAAAGCACCTTAGCAAGTACAATTGTGTGTAGTCATGAGCTAAAGCCTTAGCACACCATAATGAGTTTTACTCTACATGGATAAAACTGTGTCAGTACCTTTCAGACAATTTTATAAAAAGAAACTTGATTAGAAAGCTGCTCCCTGGGGCTTTGAGGATGTTATGCCCTTCTAGTTCTGATGCACAAGAACAAGCCTGAGTAAAAGGCCCGATCTTATCACTGAAGTGTGTAAAGGAAATTAAGCAGCACTCTTGCTTGAGAAAACTCATTTTAAATGCCTGCAAGCCTAATGTTAAAGACCGGTCTCCTGAAGAGTGTGAAACTCTACCGGCCAGTGTTGGCATGGCTACGACTGGTTCCACAGAATCACTTACACATGCTAAAAGTATTTCACCGCCCTATTTCAAAAAAACATATCAAACACACACACCCAAACAGCAGCTATGGATGTGATTTATAAAACATTAACTAACTTGTAATAACTAGTTTTCTTCAATGTGATTTAAACAGAGATCCTTACTCCTGAGCCACAGTAGCGCCCCAGACGTGGAGATTTGGTGTCTGCTCCATCGAACAGCTCCATATAGTCATAGCCACAGTCCGCCTCCTCCTCGATCTCAAAGGTCTGGAAGATGAGCTCCACTCCATAGCCTTTCTCGGCAGAGATGACCCACTGACAGTCAGAAGCTCCTGGGTAGTTGTTGTCCCCAAACTGGGCATGAGAGAACAGATCTTTGGTCTTCACTTCAGCCTTTAGCCGACCGCCGCACTCTGTAAAGCAAATATATCTTTATTACAGTCAATCTGAGGTTAATTATTTGTGCTCTCAGTGTTTTTCTGGCCATTTGTGGTTTAATTGTGAAATAAACCAAACAAAACAAGTCACTCAGAGTTCATTGACACGCCCAGAACTAAACCTGGACTAGACCAGGACTAAAGCTGATCTAAAACAGGACTAAAGTCGAACAAAACACAGTCTACATCAGGATTGGGCTCAAATTTGAACCCACTGTAAAGCCACCCTCAGAAAAAAACACATGTAGTGTACACAAACAAAAACAAGATGCCATAATCACCTGCTGTGTGAGAGGCCTCAAACCCTTTCTTCTGCACAGAGTTGTCAGAGAAGAAGCGGATGAATAGTTTGTTGCTGCTGGATGTGATTGGAGGAGGCTTCTTTGTGCCACAGAAGCGACCCAGGCTTGGGGCTTTTCCGTCTCGGCCATCATATATCTCAATGTGATCGTACGCACACTCCAGGTGCGCTTCCATGTCAATCTCATTAAAGGCCTGGAAGAAGCACAGCACAATATAAAGTTATTATTTTCTGTCATGTATAATAGATTAATCAAGTTAATTCCAATATTAAAGTGTATCTAAATTAATAAATTAAGTCTGACTATGAGATGTTTTTGAGACAAGACAGGTACATACAACTTTGATGCGGTGTCCTGGAGTGGTGGTGAGTGCCCAGGTACAGGCTTTCTTGCTGGGGTACTTGTCAGGCCAGTTTGGACTGGTGATGACGCCACTTACACTGTTGACAGTGTGATCACAGCCAGCTGAAAAAACATCAACATAAATCAATACAGAACTGAATATTTTTGCCTAAAATTACATAAATGTTGTCTGAACCACATACCCTCTTTACAGTCATGCTTGTTCTCGTGCAGCACAAAGCCGCTTCGACACTGACAGCTGTAGCTCCCAAAGGTGTTGACACACTCGTGCTGACAGCCTCCGTTCTCCTTTGAACACTCATCTTTGTCTGAAAACACACAGGGAAAAAACATGTCAGTGTTTCTCTCATAGACATTTGCTCCATAACAGAAAATGACCTGAAGTTGTGATTTGGTGCAAGAAAATCCCAACTCACCGGAGAAAAATTGTGCTTTGAAGCCCTTTTTAGACACCGTGTTGTCTGATTTAAACTCAATGCGCATGTTATTGTATTGAGAAGTGATGGCCTCTGGTTTCTCGGCCCCACAGAACTTCCCATGCAGCCGTGAATCAGCTGATAGCCCGCTACGGACCTCCACATAATCATACTTACACACCTAAGAGGAGAGACAGTGCATGTGAGGATGATTAGAAATAGTATTTGATTTTATTTATAAAATGTTTGTTTGTGTGGTAAAGGTGTGTTGTGCAGTGACAGGAAGAACACAGAACAAACCCACCCCGTGACGATTCAAAATAACCCAAGTGCTCACGTCATTGCCCTCAGTCTCGAAGACATCAAAGAGCAGAGTGATGCGGTACTGTGTGGGGGCGACCAGCTGCCAGATACAGTTCTTGTTGGGTGGGTACTCTCTGGGCCAACCTGGGCTGGTGATCGAGCCGTTCAGTTTGGTGATAAAACCTCCACAAGCCGCTTTAAAACAAGCATAGAAACAAACAGTTAGATTTGCTGACATGGCACATGTATTATTAATACAGTCACGGTTCTGGACATGAATAGTGTTCCTGTGTCCTGCATTAATCAGATTAGTGTCTGCCCTGTTTGTGAGTTCACACGTTCTGTGTTATGTAACACCAAAGCTCTCTACAACTGTTACGACCCGCTATATCTTCAGTTTGTTTTACACTACAGAGGAATGTTAAACATTTTAAAGATATGTGACTGGAACAATAGAAATGTTAAAATAATTATCATGTCAACAGGCTTGAATCCAAAAATAAATAAAACTGATGTTGTCATGTGTTTTAAACTGGTACAAACTAGTTAAGTTCATCTTTGCATCTGAGTCCAGTGAAGGTGCATACATTATAAATGAGTGTGTAATATATCCTTTTGCACCCTGTAGACTAGAAACAGCTGATGTAGTCCCCAAAGTGATGCAAAGTATGTCAGAGTAAATGTGTAGTAGCACTCCACATCCTCTAGAGGCGCTATGCTCAAACATGTAATTTGGCTTTAAACAACATACAATTTAGGATAAGAATAACTAGAGCATTGTTGTGACTCAAATCTTTAAAAGATGGTGCCTGAGCAGCTTGGGCACTAATGTGGGCATGTATTCAGTCCTGCTGGGATGACTGTATTTATTGTATTTGGGTGCAAATGCTTTAGAATGGAAATTACATGGGGAACAGGGTTAGTGACTTTTCTCCCTGTACTTACCCTCGCAGCTGCGCTTGTCGGCAGCCAGCTCATAGCCGGGGTCACAGGCACACTTGTAGCTGCCCAGTGTGTTGACACAGCGTTGCTCACAGCGACCGTTGTCCGGCTTGGAGCACTCATCCATCTCTGGAAACACAAAGATATGTAAGGACCCTTTTCTCTGGCCCCTTGGCTTGATGTTTTATGAGTGAAACAGTAAAGCCGAGAAAACACTGAGCAATTACAATTCAGACTTTCATTCTACTATACAGTACATACATGATATATACAGTATATATGTGTGTGTGTGTGTGTGTATATGTGTGTGTATATGTGTGTGTGTGTGTATTATTTTTAATATATATATTAATAAAACTCTGACCTTTAAAGAAATTAGCAGCAAATCCAGCCTTGTTTACAGAGCCATCAGAAACAAACTTCATCCACAGCTGGTTAGAGCTACTTTTAATGTCATCTGGTTTGTCATAGCCACAGAAGCGGCCCAGCAGAGGACTATTTTCTGAATTTCCATCGCGCACCTCCAAATAGTCATAGGCGCAGCTGTCATGTCTCTCAATCTGTAATAAGAATTGGATAAATTATATTAATATAACAAAAGACAGTTTAATTTATAGGCCAGTACCGCGTTATAAGTTTTACCTCAAAAGACTGAAAAGTAAGGCCAACGTGGTAGCCCTGAGCCACAGTGATCTTCCACACACACACTTTGTTGGGCCTGTAGTCATCAGGGTAGTTTGGAGACTGGATTTGGCCATTGTCTTTCTTCACCTCCCCTCCGCATATGGCTGCAAGTGATAATGTAAACAATATAAACTAAGTTGCGCATTATCAATAGCACATGCCTCCAGAAAACATGTGCGCTCCCTGTTTACGCAATGCGGATTAGCAAAAATGCCTCCACCATCCGCTCCCACACACACAAACACGCATCATCCTTTTGCACCGTCTGGAAACAATGGAACTAAATATGAATCGGAGCCAAAATGGGATTAATGCAGTGCAAAGAGCCTGACACATCAGCAGTGCAGGCTCCAAAACCAGTGCATATTCGAGGCACATTTTTGGATTTAAAACAGTGTGGTCAGTCAGCTGAGCAGAACTATTATGAGCGATTGAGGGAATAGTGCTTACCTTCATAAACAGCAGAGAAACCTTTTCCCACCCAGTTACTGCTGCTACGAAACTCAATCCATAGCCGACTGTCGGTGGAGATGATTGGCTCAGGCAGCTTGTCACCACAGAAACGACCTAAACAAAAGCAACACCTTATTATTTGCTCAAAACATTTACATAAATCTCTCCTGAATGATTGTTATAATCACGGAGGTAAGAAGCTAGTTTAAATCAGTTCTTATTGCAGAGGGGTTCAGATCAAAGTGAAACAAACCTTTGAGTGGCGCTTTCCTCCAGTATCCATCTCTGATCTCCACATGATCATACCAGCACAAGTGACTCCTGTACAGATCCATGGAGGTGAAGTTCAAAATGATCTTAAAAACAAAGAATGCCTAATTATAGACACCACTGCACTGCAAACCAATGCTTACCTAAATAAGGAGAAAAAAAACAGACTCCATAGCTCTAGTTGTTTAAACAGCTCAAGTAGATCTGGCATTTTCCATATGCTCATACCTTTTCCCCTGGCGTGACTGATATTCTCCAGATGCAATTCATGTAGGCTGAATATCCATTGGGAAAACCAGGAGAGGAGAAGTTACCGCTGCTGTCCTGCAGGCTGTCCCCACATCCTGGCCAAACAATTACAGAGAGAAAAAACATTTAGTCTTCAAAGAAAAACATAATAAAACTCATCCAAAGCTCGAAATATTCCCCCTCGTAAGAACTGTAAGCATAAACAGCTCTGGCAAAAGAGAAGAATGATTGGTCCACAAATTATTATAACACTGAATGTGCAGCGAAGGGCAGCGCTTTTATGTTCAAAGGCACATCTGCGGATAATATTAACCCCCACCTTGAGCTCCGGATGATGATCACACAAAGGAATTGAGTATAAGACACTTTCTCTGCACAACCTCTGAAAATAAACCTGTCACACTATAAATAACAAAGTCCTCTTCTGATCTGATGCATAATGTACATGTCGGCAGTGGAAAAAGCTTCATTTTACTGGCTAATCTGAACACAAAAGGCTTATTGGCAGAAGTGAATTGAAAAGTTGTCCTAATTATGGCTTTGTTTGGGGGCGATATAAGTACTTAATAAGATTGCAGTAGTGTTATTTCCTGTATTTTATCAACTTCTAAAAATGACAAGTCTGACAGATTATAAACTTCCCCATACATTTTAAACTTGGAAAAAATAGGAACTTTTTTTGTAAAATCATAAATACAATTATGTTAACTATTTCCTAGTGAAATGAACATAATGCACTGAGTGAATGGTCCTAAGAGAGAGATGTCTGTATATAATCACTTATACATGTGTATTATAATTACCTCGAGATTGTATTTAGCAGGACTAAAGAGAAAGCGTTTACATTTATTGCTCCCTCAGAGGCTGCGTATAAGCAATAAAAGTGGAAGCCCTGAGCTAGGAGTTGTTATAATGCTTAGCCGAGTACTGCCCATACTACCCCCATTAACAAGCACTCAAGCACTCACTTGGAATGACAAACTCTTACAGGAATGTGCTTGAAAAGGAGATCTCTGGCTCTTTAAGATGTTTTTATTTTTTTTCAATAACACGTGGAGGAGAAACTCACTACTTCATCCCCCACAACGAGTGCCACATCATCTGCTCTGTTGCTCTCTCTCTCCTGGGTGCAGTAAAACGACTCGTACACATGTACCTTTAGGCCCTTGATATTATGACTTCCACTTTCCACTATGGCCACACCGGTTGGTCACTGAGTTTGCTCACTGAATGATAGTCTGGCTTTCATTCCAGACATACAATTAACTGTCTAACACCAGATCTATCCAGCAGAGTACAGCTTGAGTTACACATCTGTTATTTCCGTACATACTGTTTATTTGAGTAGGATTAGGCCCACTGTCCCTTCACTGAAAACAAATCAAGTGTATCTTTAGTGCTTGTATTACATAATTCCCCTAGGTCTAAAACCATATTGTTTATGTTCCTTATGTAGCAAAGTAAGTGTTCTAATAACATTGTCTACTTGAGCACAGCTGTTGTGCAACTTCTATCGAGGAAGAGCAATGACAAACTTCCGGTCCAGTCATACCGCTCACACTAGATTTAGTCCGTCCAATAAACCATACCACATATGTGCACACGAGCAAAAATAGAAAGGAGGGAGCATTTGTCATTTTAGTCTTACTGGAGCATTTGTAGAGTTTGCGTGCCTGTGCGATATCCCCTTTGCTTAGTCTGGTTCTCTGGCCAATGGGCGGTCGGACTCCGTTCACATCGTATCGTGGCAGGATGGTGTCCAGGAAGATGCCCCTGTGAGTCAGCAAACAGATATTTTAGAAAAAAACTAGGGCAAAACAGAGGGAGAAATTTTACAAGAAACAATAAAGGAAGTGCATTTAAGGCAAAGCTGATTGCAGTGGATATGTATGGGAATTGGAAAAAGGAGATTAGTGTTATCAACAAAATAAGAATTAATGGGAAAGGACCTATTAAGAGCTGAAAGTGCTTAATAAAGTTGTTTTGGTACAGCCAAATCTGAAGCCACGTCAGGACATTTCGAAATGTGGGTCACAAAGTTTAAACTGTTCTAGAACATGTTTGTTAATAAACTTTTGTCAATCATTGATGGATGATTACAAATACTTTTAGACAAAAAGAACCAGATACACATTTCTCATATGTGCATCCAAAGTACAGTTTCATTATAATTGTTAGAAATATTCAGCGTATTATCTTCAAAACCTGCGCAAACCTGAATGTACAAGGTAAAAATGGCAACTTTTGATCAGCAACAACACATAACACATATATAATAATACATTTAATATTATACATTTAATAATAATAACACATTTACTTTCAAGAAAGTTAAATGTGTCATTAATCATTAAAATGAATTCACTGTGTTGCATTAAAGTGAGCCATTTCTTTAAAGGCAAAAACAAGAAAATGTGTTTACTTTGGTATTAAGGGGTCATAATTGTTCACTGAGGTCTAGAGTTCGATGGCACACGTCCGTCACACAGATGGACCACAATGAAAAGTCTAGGTAAGTCATTATGTTTACTGCCAGTATGTTATATTATTATATGTTATATATAAAATATTATAGCCCCATAATAAAAAAAAAATTATAAAAAGAATTATAGCCCCAAAAAGCAGTGTTCATATATGCAGGAATATGCCAACTTTGCCAAACATTTTTTACATATTTTGATAGAGGTTTGTGGTGACAGCCAAAGGTTTATTTCAAGGTAAATGTACAATCAAGCTAGACCATAGTAGAAAAACTATTACTAGACCCAATCATTGATGACTACAGTTGCTCTGAAGTGGCCCAACTTGTGCTTAAAATAGCTGCAGGTCAACATCAGCCCAGTTTTCCCACAACTGTCTCAATTGTCACTTATGTTTTATCATCTTCATTTTTCTTCAAGTATCGGTGAGCGGTGGCTCCCTGGACGTTCCCATGGTGACATGCGTTTCAACCACAGGCATGAGCAAACAGTGCAGCCTGAGCTAACAGTTCAGACCCTGCCTCCCTCCTCCTCCGTCGGCTTCCCGAAGCCCTGTGCTGGCGATAGGTGAAATACACCACTCCGGTCCATGTCAGAGCGCACAAAGGCCACACTGGCAGGTCTCTATTTGAGTTGGGTCTGTGCCAAGTACCAGCCCTGAAAAATATCTGAGGGGCAAAGAGAAGGGGGCAGGCGGAGCTGTAGATCGACTAACACACTCCAGACAAAAAGCACTGCCATTGGATTTGCTCATCCCCAAAGAAACAGAGCAAAACATCAAGACACGGCATGAAATCTTTTGAGCACCTCTCGTTGCAAAGGACCTGGCTTCCCACGGTGATTTACTGTATAACACTGGGCAAAAACACACAGGGTTATAATAAGGCTCTACAATCAGATTGACACAGGTAACTCAGCCAATCAGAGCTCCAGAGAGACTGCTTGGACTGACTTGTGAAAAGCTAACAGGAGCCCCTTGTCTGCTAATAGCACTCTGTGAAACATTCCCCGGCAGCGGCCATCACAGCCCTGAGCCTTGTGTCCAAGGAGACTTATTGATCCCCTTTTTTACAAACCAGGATGTAACAGAGTTTGAGCTGAGGCAGAACAAAGGGGATTATCCAAATAAACATGCTCTGGGGTTCGGCTGTGACCAAGCAACTCCACTACAAGTCCACTACTACAACTTTCCTTTGGCCTTTGGAGTTTGCCTCCAGAGACACAATGCCCTCCATTTATCTGGCCTAAGTACTGGCACTGGCTTGAAAATGCCTGCAGAAAGCAAAAATAGTTTCTATAATGTTGAAGAGCAGTGTACAGTCAGATGAAGCAGCTCTAAGAACATCATTATCACCAATATCAGTTGGCCCTGATTTAGCCTCCAGGTGTTAACTTTGACCTAGAGTTTGGGTACACAAGACTAAACAGACAGTTCTGTACTTTGGCTCAGACACAGCCACAGCTTCTGTTTAGACTCCCAGCTTCCCAGACTCAGTCTGCCACAAACGTCATCTGGTTCAAGAAAGAGAAATTTTCTTTTTTTTTTACTATTAGAATATATTACTCAACCCAAACATTAATGGCAAGCTGTTCTGAAGGTGTCCACATTCTGCTTATCCTGTTACAAACAAGGGGCAAACATAAACATAAGCTTCATGCGAAAAACTGAGGTCACATCCTGCACAAGGGAAGGGGCGTAAAAACAATATTTACACAAGCTGATGTTAAGTTTGGCGGTTTAAGTGTTGAAGTAGATTATGTTTATGTGATGTCAACTTGTGTGATGTCAAAAAGCACTTTACAGTGAGTGCAGCTGAGTTTGTGTTAGTACAGACTGACTGAGTCAGCCTAGACCTGGAGACCTACTTTGACTACTGAAGAACCCAGATGGCTTCTTTTTCAGAAACATGCTCTGACTGTCTCTGTTGCACATCATGTAAGTTAAGCATCTGGACAGATGCTTCATAAAGTCTATGTCTTCTGATTGGCTGAGAGAGTATGTGGTACAGTCAGCTTAGCAACTATTCCTAATGACGAGTGAAGAACCTCAAACAATCAACCACACACACCCCAATATATTTCTGCATCTGTTGGTGATTATTGCTGTTGACCCAAATTGTGGTTGGCCCTGTATCTTTATAGAAGTGTTGTAAAATCTATAATAACAGCTGAGTGCTGTGAAGGTGCTGGGGTTTTGCAGCAGACAAGGCAAATAAAATGAGCCCCTGCATCAGCTTAAGGTGCAGTAACGCTGCTAATCAAAGGAGCCCAGAGAAGTAATGAGGTGTTTGTGATGCCAAAGCACTATGTTAACAAGAAGCTTCACACTGCCCTGAGTGAGCCATCTCAGGCCAGGGAAAGTGCCTTCTCCATCTCTGCAGCTGATACTCAAGCAGTGGGAACAAAGCAGGGACCTCATTTAAACAGTCTCTGGGTACAATCTTCTGTGATCCAGCCAAACACTTTCTCCGGAACTACGAATACGCAATTATAGCAGTATAGCAATACTCAGGGCAGCTTCATAATCGAAATAACAGTTGTAGTCTTTTTTCCATTGGACCCTTTGCAAAGAATCTTTCACTTTGACTATATAGATTTTGTCTTATACAATTTCTATGTGGCATCTGTAAATGAAATACCTCTTATTTAACAAATAATAAATGGTTTATACAAACACTAGAATAATTATGACTGAATAATTTTAGATCAGATCAAAATCATAGTAGCCTACAGAAAACCTCCCCCACACCCTAAGCAATAATGACCCTAAAATAGCACTGAAATAAATAACTTGTAATGTTCTTTTCTTTTATCTGTTTGAATGTAGGTGTTGTAAGACTCTATTCTAATATTTATAGGGATCACACGTAAGATTTAAGTGCTTAGACACTACAGCTGGTTAGAGTAGCACCCCATCATAAATATATTTGAACTTTGGTGCAGACTAAAGAATAGCTCCATCTGGCAGGGTCCAAGAGCTGTTTTCAACTTGGCTGTTGTCCTACCTGGAGAAAGTATTCCTGGCGTAGTGCATAATGCTGTCAAAGTCATAGACTTCTCCCAAAGAGTCCACCTCCCCAGGCTCCATCTTTAAGAAGTTATACTCCTGCCCTGAAAAAGAAGGAAAAGGTAGTGAAAGCACAAATATACACTAATGATATGGTCTGGGAAGCTACAAAGGGTTGCACTGTTGGAAGAGGAGAACGAATGGCCTTACCTGGTTGAATGTTGTCCCTGATGATGCTGACATGTTCATCTCTGTCAGGGCGCGTGTGTTCATGCCAGAAACCGATCACATGACCCAGTTCATGAACCACAATTCCAAACTTATCACAGTTTTTTCCAATGGAAATGGCTTGAGGCCCTCCTCCACGGCGGCCCACATATGAGCAACATCTACAAGAGAATACATTTTACTCTCACCAAACTTTTATGAAAACCAAGATGGTAGAACTAAAGACTGACTAGGACATGGTGACCATTTATCTTTTAATAGAAAGCTGGACTTTCCCTTCATCTACACATGTGTGACATTGATTCATCCATTGGTCAATGCAAATGCTCCATCTCTGCATTAAACGGAGGTTGAGGTTGGAGCAGGGACACATCAGGGCCCTGTGGGCCAGACGACCGCTCTCTAATTACTGAGCCTGGCCTGCTCTCCTGAGACACGCCTTGAACTTTGCACAGGGCAGATGGAAGCACTGACTGCTGCAGAGTCAAGCGTGCCCACTGTTACCACTGCCGCCTGTATGGATAATGTCATCCCTGTTGCTCCACAGACCAGTACCCAGGCTAAAAATGGCCATCAACAGCTGGCTGTAATGTGAACTCTGAAAAATGGCTCCATCGTTTGGTCATATACTTTGAGTCCTACTTATAAATCAGCAATGATTGATATGATTGATATGCCGATTCATATTTTAAAATTAATTTATGATCAGTTAGCCAATATTGTTTAAAAGTACAAACTACAAAGAATAATAGTCTTAACCAGTACATGCAATGGGGAAAATGGTTGGATGTTAAAGCTTGCCTCGGTGGTGTGGGGTAAACATGGTCATGGAAAGGTTAAGAAGTCTTCCTCTGGAGACCAATTTTAAGGAGCATGTAGTGCAAAAGCACTCACTGACTAAGGCAGAGTGAGGGATGAGGCACAGGAAACATTCCTGCCCAGTGAATGGATGTCTCTTTAAGGAACAGCTGGGGGCTGAAATAACAACTCTCACACAGACCGCAAACAGATCCAGCAGACAATGGTAAAGCACTGCTGTGCAAACTATGGAGGTGCCCAATAATTAGCACAGAATAAAGCAACAGAGGCTGACCATTGTTCAGCTTCTTCATGTGCAGCTCAATTCCTCAGACTCACCCACAAGGTCGGTAGGTGAAGACAATGTAGCTCTCCTCCTGAGTGCGCTCAATAAAGGTCACACAGGTGTGCTTCTCCCAGTGGCGCATGGCCTGCCTGAATATCGCCCGCTGGCTGCCTGAATAATATCACACAGTAAGAAGAGAGTAAGAAGACCACTAACCTTGTAAAAAGAAACACATACTTAAACAACATAATTAGAGCTTGATTAAATACACATATTTACATATTAATAATATTAATAATACTTACGAATGGCAGGCAGCTAAAATTAATATTGTAAAAAAAATATTTTTCTTAATAATATATCTATATATATAGTCATGGCTCAAGTACAATTTGTGACTTTCTATTTTAGATATTTTTAAGAGCCTATCATGTAAAAATGTCTCTTGGACTCCATGTTATTCTATAATCTAACAGCACTAATACTTACCACTGAAGTTCCCACTGATCACATAAGGAATAACTCCTTCAGGCCACACTCGCTCAGGTCTGGAAGTGGCAGCTCTTTTCTTGCGACTTGAAGTTTGTCTATTTGGGCTACTCTGATTGTTAGGGACTGAAAACAACACAAAAAATGATATTACATAATCAATTTAAGTATTTTAACTATTCATCTACCAAAACCCTAACCCTAACCCATAATAGTACAGAAATTCCTTAGGATTAGTACTGTATATTCTAGGCATAAGGTGAAAAATATGAGTGTTCATTCATTGCAAATTGAATGATTTGCTGTAACAGTGGGTTGTGCTGAACAGGATTTGGGGGCAAGATCAATTAGCACTCCTTCTGCTTGGGCTGTGGAAGTCTGATAACACCCCAAATCTGGTTGTTAAAGTGATAAAGGAGGAGTGTTGACAAATGGTGGGAGATTGGTGACAATGATTCAATGTCTGCCTTTCACGTTACTTTAACTGTTATTATATTTTCTATTCTAGTTAGTGTTTATGATTGTGCAAACATTAGTGGCTTTAGTAAAAATAATACTCAAGTTGAAGTCAGTGGTTTAAACACACCTTAAAACATGGCAGTACAAGTTGAGAAATGCATGGTGTTAACACATTCTTTTCAAAAACATGAACTTGTGGAGAGAAGTTAAATGTAATGGCAAGAAAGGGCCAAACATGTGGGGAGTTTTTTGGTTTTGGACATTTTTGTTTTTGAATTCAAGCGCAAGAGTTTACCTGGATGATTAAAAGACTGCACGGTTCTACTGGCCAGGTCCACTATTCTGTCCACTTTGAATAACCGCAGATCCTCCTCGTCTAAAGCAATGTCTCCCAGAAAGGCAGCTGAAACAAAAACACAAGCTGTTTCAAACATAATTTTATTCTTTCTTAAGAAAAGTGCTTGTTTACATTTCAGAGTGCTGAAACATAAAATACATTTATAAGACATCCTTGTATGAATAACAGGAAGCATCACTGTCAGGATAGCAAGGTCAGCACCATGTTGCACACGAAGGTTCACTGGACTCTTAGAAAATTCATCATTGTTTCCTCTTAGCATTTCTCTAAAGAACCCATCCATCCAGCCTGTTCATTCCCAGCCCTCATATTTGTGCCAGGAACCTACCACAAGTACAACAGCCAATAGCCAATAGCCAAAAGCCATGGTCCTGAGCAGGCGTGTGCATGGAGGACAGGTAGAGGCAATTTGGCTTTAATTTGTGCGTATAAATATTGACACAAGAGTGGATGGACTGGAGGGAAGCATCTTCCAGATAAGGATGTGCAGTTGATCTAAATAATTTAATAATTGTCATTACTACACCCAAAGATTAACATTCTTGACAAAGGAAAAAAAAGCTTTCATCACATGCTGCACAGTCCTAATATGTAAAAGTCCAAAATAAAAGAACAGTGTAACAGTGTGAGGCATCAGTATATGTACAAGACATTGCCACAGGCTCCTCACTAGAGATATAGGGCACCTTGAAGAAGTAATGAGTCGTTAATGAGGCCAACGATAAGGAAAAATAACCAACCAACCACTTTATGAGGAATGCAGGTCTTTATGAGATTCTTGGGTAAATGCCTCAGTTCTGCTGCGTAAGAGACTGGGGGATTGGTTTTACTGGCCCTTCAGGATTTATGGCTTTCTTGTATGCAGGACATGGG
>KN514417.1:39600-53556 GCA_000787155.1 Scartelaos histophorus
AGGGGGCTGCGGTGGGGTTATAGGGTTTTTGGGTGAATCTGAGGGGGAGAGCGTGCTAAAGGATGCTACTGTTTTGAAGGGTAAAAAAGGACAGGATGTCAGCGAGGAAAGAGGCATTTCCCTTTCACCACAGAGCAGAGCTGAAGTGGGAAGGCAGATTGAAGCAGCTGGAATGACAGTCTTGAGAGTGTTGGTGGATGTAGACGCACACGACCTTGGCTTCAAATCCAAAGGAAACTTGTGGTGGTGATTAGCCGTGTTTGCGGAGGTACTACTACAACATACTACTAAAATGATAAAATGAAAGATCAACATCACATGACAATACTTGGCTGCAAGCTGGCTGATTTTATCACAGTCGAAGGAATAATGAAGCAACATGACAATCGTCAATTACAATACAGGAGCAAGATTAATCACATCAAATCAAAATCACAATTTGAATGGAATGAATTGGCAAATCACAGACTGCCAGTTTTGAAGTACCATAATTTCCTCTACAAACAAAATATTCTGTCTTATTTTGCATAAAACCTAGTTAGGATGTGATTAAAATGTGAACTTTAATTAAAAATGCTTGTAAAAAAAAAAAATCCCAAATCATTATAATTATTAACTAAACTAACTAAATTAACTAACTAAAACTAACTAAACTAACTAAATTATAATATATAATAGAAGTATACATTTATTAACATAGAAAAAGTAAGTAAGTAAGTAAGTCCAAGTATGTGAACTCAGTAAACTGGGAGGTACATCCCTTATACTAAGATAAAAATAACACTTCTGCAAGTCATTTTTGTTAAGTCAAATGGGAATTCCCAATAATAAAAGAACCAAACAACAGAAACCCAGAAATATGGTTTTATTTTCAATTAGACAAAGTCTTTGTATGAGAGTTTGACAAAAGCTGGACCAAAAACTTCAGAAGCACAATAGGAGATGAGAAGAAAGCCTGGCCCTTGTCCTTTTTTCAAAAATGAAATCAAGATGGGGCAAACCAAATGTTTGAAGGCTGAAGGGAAGGACGTGTATGTTTGGGATCAGAGGTTAAACACAGCAATAAGAAAAGGTGTAGATGTGCTGCAGCGAGACAGGACATGCATTTAGAGGGACAGGTCCACATTCCACAGGTCAAAGGATCCTCTAATTTGCCCTCACAAAAAACACTCATTTGTTTTTGGCTAATCTATGTGACACTCTCAAACTGCTTTTGCAACAGCAGCCTCAGCCAAAACACTGCTGATAACAGGCAGCCACCAGATACTGTGCCCAGTGCTAGCAGACAAGAGAGCTCATTTCGCCTTTATCCCACATTTAATTTGATTCTCAGAAGAATCCACACAGAAAAGAACAGGCAGTACTGAGGCAATTAATTACACTTCGCTGTCATAAAAGAATGTTCAATAGCACATTATTCAGTGGAATATTGATTGTTTTAAACTATGACTGATGGCATACAGACCGTGACTGAAAAACAGAGAACAGGTGCTTGAATAAATATATATAAATGATAGGGATGTTCATATTCATATTTCTTATGGATTTTCATAGCCTCACTATTGTGTAAAATGATGCTGATGTATGCGGACCCATAATTTGAGTCAGACTGGCACTGCCCACCCCCCTGAGGTTCAGAGAGGCCGTGCCCTTTGCCCATGTCCTAATCATCCCTGCGCTGCTTAATCCACACTGTTATTGTCCTCAGATTGAAGTGAGCAAAAGCACCAGTGCGGGCAGCTTTAAAGCACCCACTCCCCTCAGGCACCGCAGTCGTCTTGGAGACATTATTGCAGGTTTATGAAAAGACTTGCAGGGATTGTCAATTAATCCCCATGTCTCCTACTTTAATTATCCACACACAGGGTTTAAGGCTGTTGGATACAACATGCACCAGGATTGAGGACATCTTCCCTTTCCTCAACAAATCACTTCTTTGTGTGCTGTGATTTGCATAAAAATGTAATCACATGTAGACTGTCCTCCCACCCAGGCATGTCCATTTATGTAGGCTTCGGACTGGCAAGTCCACTAGAGACGGCCACTGTGTGTTTTTTCCCCAGTTGTTTAGGATCCATTGAGACAGAAGGTGGATAAAGCAATTATTTTTGGGCCAATATGTTGGGCTGATTTCTGTTATTGTCCACAAATTTTGTCATTTAAAGTTTCTAAAACCTCACCCACAGCCTCTTTTTACTGCAAACCTAAGAAAGCTGTGTAGCTGTGTTTTTTTTTTTAAACTGTGAAGTGTTCAAATTAAGATACACTAAAAAGTGCAATTATGGGCCAACTGGTCCATCTCTTAAATCCATTCACACACTGTAAAATATGCTGATATTGTCAATGAGATGGTATAGTCTTTCCAAACCAAGGCAAAGGTACATCAGAGATATTAACATGATTATTATCATAGTGTACTTAACCCTAAATGTTAAAAGAAAGATAACTTACAATTAAAGGCAATTTAACAACTTTCAAATAAAAATAGTTTGCTTTATTAACAGTTTTTTTCCTAAGGCAGTGGCAAATCTACCTCCCCCTGTCGTTTTGGTAATCTTAACCATTGTAATCCCCCTATTTCCATCAATCAGTATTCAGTTCAAGATTAAACTTGCGATTTCAAGCAAATTAATCCCATTGATTCGTGCAATGCCCTCAACCTCTGCAGTGTCAAATACTCCATGGCTATTCCCATAAATCTCTTTCCGTGGATGCCAGACCGCGACATCTGCCACTGGAACCTGCACAAACATCAATACTAAGCCTATGCAGACACTAACACCAGACTATATTTAGAAGCTCTGGTCTCAGGCCATGTTATATTACTCTGTGTGCTTATTTGGATAGGTTTAGATGAACCCAAAATTGCCATAATGATGTACAAGAAAGTATAAGGGGTAATGTAAACCTGGAATGCATTACAATAGTGTGGAGCTGCCTCTCACAGCCTGTGTTTACTGTGTTTAAACCCTACATTTATATAGTAAAAGAGCCCCATAGATAGCTCCATTAAGGGGATCAAGTATCATTTCACTAAGCAAACGCTGGCCTGGGCTGTTTGTCCAATCAATCACAGAGCATTACACCAGTTATTGTTTACAGATCAACCTTTGATTTTTTTTTCATCTGATCTGTAACTAAAATGCATTTCATTTTAAGTAATATAGTTTCCACAGTATCTTCCAGTCTTGCAAAGTGAAATCCAGAGACTACTTAATCATATTTTAGCACTTACTCCTGACGATGAGAATGGCGCCAGCTCCAAAGGGCACACAGCAAGAAGGAGGCTGCCTCCCCTTTAGCATCTCACACAGCAACAAGCCCATTAGCAGATTGGATTTCCTCTCATCCCAGACAATCATTACTGATACAGCCCAGTCTGTTTAACCTCTAATGGCTCATCAGGACTCATAATCTTTGGCTCTGTTTTTGCAGAGGTTCACAGAGATCAACAGCTGTGAATTTAGAAGAACTTATATCAGTTTAGACATCGTGGGCTGTATATCAAGTTTGTGACTTGTAGATTGTTAAAAGTATAAATGTAATTGCAATCTGGAAAGCTATAATTATTAGAACCAGCCAGTAATAGTTTGAACCAAAAACACCACACTAAGTGAGTGCAGTGCATGGGCTCCCTAATCAAGCACACCCTGTGGAGAGGAGAGTGGCAGGGGTCCTGTCATTTAAAACACACCCAGTGTGAGACCAGCCTGACATCCATAATAAAGGACAACATTAGTGTTAGTATTCTCACAAACCAGAGCTGTGTTTCTGCTTGTTTTATTATTGACATTGGTTGGTTATAAGAAAGCTGAGGTTACTACAGATATTGTGAAAGAATGTAAACAGAGCGTGTGGTTTTAATCTGTCCTGTGCTGACCAGACCGCCTGTCCTACCTGGACAGCATAGACTGTAACCGTGGTGAACCCAGTCTCCACCTCAGTGGTGCTTTCCTTTGGCACACGGTGAATGACCTACAGTCTGTGTGTTTGAGCCGACTCAGGGCCCAGGGAGACTTGCATAAGAGCACCGGGAGAAGAGGGGGATGTTGAGGGCGCTCTTCTACAGCTTAGCCTATAATACAGAAGGAAGTGAAACAGAGAAAGCCTCAGCTCACACACAGAGCTGCAGCCACAGGCAAACTGTCAGCACCTGATTTCTCCTTAGGCACACATCAAACAAACCATTCATTATTTGAGCATGTCTATTCCTCATCCATTTTTCATTTTGCAAAATGGTTGGATCTAATCTCTGTGGGTTGTTACAGTCTTAAATGACTTCCTGGGAAGCTGCCAAGTTTGGAGTTCTGCAAACTAAGGAATTTTCCACTGGTTACTTTCTATATATATGTCATTACTTCACTGTTACAGGACTATTACAATCACCAGTCTTGTTTGACTTAGGTGTTGTTGTCAATTAGAGAAATATATTGTTAAAGATGAATGTTAGTATGTTCATTAAGCTAATATATGCCAAACACTTCAATAGTATTTGGAGAGGAGGGCAAAGGGTCAGTGTTAATTAGCTGGTGGACAAACCATCACAGGTACCAGTTCACACCCAAGGGAGCACTCAGTATTGATATTGTAATCTTAATTACCAGGCCCTTCATTGACATTCACGAATGCAACAACAAGAAGAGCCCTCCACACATTCACTGAGTCCCTATCTAAGATAACGGGCAGGCCACAGCCTAATGGTTTGAAAATATATTTACTTCAGATGGCTTCTTCACAAGGTATATGATTTTATCAGAGTTAGAAAGAGAGCACAGATGTGAGAGCCTGGATCTAAAGATAATTGATATAAGATAAAACAACATAATGATCTAATAATGTATTTTATCATGAACTTTTTCCAACCACCTGTGGACAGTATAAGACATAAACCTCTTTCTTTATAGCTCTTAAAATGAGAAACACTTGACACATTTACAGTCACTAAACAAGTCATGGAACTCAAACATTATGTGATAGCTGCAACAAACATGGCCCCTCTGATGGTGCTGTACATGCCTCAGATGAGTCTGGCCCCAGGGTGGTTTATAGAAACCACCAGAGAACACAGACAGTGACTTTTACATCCAAAACATCATCACATAATCCAGGGCTAGAGTGATGAAATGCTTCTAGTCAGACCTGCATGTGTGTGTGACCTTTTCCACCTTTCACCTATTCCAGGGCTACATTAAGTTCAAGTGTCACATAAAGGCAGGGTGCACTTCTGTCTGCAGCTCTAGCACAACCCTGCACCGGTTGGAAAACATTACACATAACGCAAAACATTAGAATAACAGTGACACTTGTGACAGACCTGTGCATGTTATAGCCGAGGTAACAAGAGGCTGTGCAGAGCAGAGCACAGCCACAGCTGAGTCCCTCTGAGCTGAATCTGAGCACTGATCCAATCCTCCACTTTGTTTTAGCAAAATGTGCAGAAAAACAGCCAGAGAAAAAAACAGTGATCAGAAACGACCAGCAAGAAAACAACGAGAGGTGCCAGAATCTTACAGAATCTACATAATAAGTCAGTCTTAGGCAGCTGTGCAACACTTTGAAGCAAAAACAGTGCATTCCCCACAACAAAGGACAGCCCAACTTTTGAAATAACAACTCATCCTAATACTTTGAATTCCCACAGTCTTTCCAGACTATTCGTGAAGACAGAACACAGAGCTGTTTCCAAGTGATTTTAACTGCAAAACTATCCCACACCGAACAAAACAACCGCACACTCTGTTCTCTGATGCCTTTAAAAACTACATCCACCACTGTCATCTGTCCAGGAGATGCGTGGCATGTTTGTCCACTCACGTAAATGAGGCAAATTACGGTGCGCTACATGAGGAGAGGAAAAATCTCACCAGCTTTGCAGGGATCCTTATAGTCGATGGCTTCTGATGTGGCAGGAGGCTCCACATAGAACCCCGGGTCAATCGCTTCCAAATCAATCGCCAGTATCACGGCGAGGCAAGACACAAGAAACAAACATCTCGCCGTGAGCTCCATGATTGTGGTTGGGGACACGGCGAAAGTCGAGGGATAAAGGTAAAGGAAGAGGGGAAGAGGAAAGAGAGGCAGAGAAGAGTGAGTGAGAGAAAATGGGAGGTTTTGGGGGAAACGAGATCCCACCAGAGGGCGGGTTTAATCCAGCCCCTCTCCGGTGTCTTGTTGGCCCTGATCTCGCAGCCGGAGCTCGGAGCTTGTGTTGAGCTTAAAAAACTTTGATGATATGGCAGCTCCGAGGGAGGCAAAGCGTCACTCGGTTCCGTCGTAAATTCCTGCTACTTCATTTTAAAGCGTTAAGATAAGTCCAAAGCAAAAGACGTAAAACACACTACAGCCACTTTGGGGAAAATGAACTGACCCATGTGCAAGATGTGTTCGTGTTGAGATCAATGAAATTGTGAAAATAAGACACTTATGTCTTACCTGTGTGTTGCCTAATAGAGGCCACAGTCTTTCTCTTTCCAGGTTAAAGAAAAACAAACGCACAAACAAGCAGGATTCAGAAACACACTGCAGTGTGATTTTTAGTCTTTCTGTACAGTATAATTATTGACATGTGCGTAAATAAGCCCAGGCCCTCAGCGCTTGACCTCCTCCAGTCGTTCATCTCAGGCACTCAGTGAGTGTGACTGGAGCGCCACCTGTTGGCAGAACACTAAATGCAATAAATACATTTGGCAAACGTCCCATGACCATTTTAATTATTCTGTAGTAAAACCCAATGAGCAGAAAGATCACACCCATGTTTATTCTCATTTTGGTGTTATAATTGTCTATACAATACAGCAATAATAATAAATGTAAATTTAAAATAGACATTCAGTGTAGATGATAGAAATAAAAATGTAAATCTTCACTTCACGTACACTACTGAAAGCAATGATGAGTGCAAGTGAGATGTTCCATATGGTAATTTATTTCAGACGCATTTTCACATGAATTACACAAATAAAACAAGCATTGTTCTGCTCAGCTGCAAGTAGTAACCACATGGGGAATTTTGTGATGTCTAAAGTGAAGAGCCAGTGTTAGAAAAAAGACATAACAAGATTCATGTCCAGCAGTAACACATTTTAGTTTTTGTGCAGCAAAGAGTCCAAGCAATAAGCAATTGAATGTGTCATTTTCGACAAACTCATCTAAGGCCCATTTTGCATTTGTGGCCCAAGTTGTGGTGCTTTCAAGAGGTCAGAACTGTAATGGCCCTCTGCAATTAAACTCCGTCAATAAATTGGGCATTTCACCTATGGCTGTTAAAAAAAAAAAAAAAAACCATTACAAATCATATTCTTATGCACTTAAAACTTAAGATCCATATAAGCTACACACCTTTGTTTCAGCATCACAAGTTGGCATTACATCATCACTAGACTGGGTAACACCCACTAAAGTGGGTGGGCCACCACGAAGGGTCACGGTTATTGACGTGGGCACTTTCTGCCCGGCTGACAACACACAAACACAACTGTTCAATACCACAGACGGACAGACTCAGCATGGCTGCTCCAGACAAAACACTTCACAAATGTGCTGTAATGGGGTCATTTAGCAAAACAAAATGTAGAGGGCATGAAGAATATTTTACATTCAAAGGTTTGAACTCATCAGTAAAATAAAACAATGAACGCAGGAGCAATGGAAGCATGGGTTATTTATTGAAAAAACAAGAACAATGCATGGGAAATGACATGACAGAACAGACATTTTACAAGAGAAGCAGTTTGGATAAAGAACACTGTTAAGTCCTCCTTTACTATTCACATTATTGTCGTCACCTTGCCTTCACATTTCATTATATTATGAAATAAACTGCAATTTGGGAGAACTCAAAAGCTGTCATTAATGTTGTAAAGGACCAATAATGTGTTATTTACACAGAACACCACTAAAAATCCATAATGTATAGCCCTGATTATTATCATGTGTGCCCTGAGTTTAGCTGTGAACCTCCTTTTGCTACTTTAATTTGTGTATATACTAGACGTCATGAACATTTCAAAACATGTCCTGAACAGGTCTGAATCAGATTCATCTGGGTTGCCGGCTTTTGACATTGTGAGACATACCAGCTGTCTGATTGGTGATGTTTGCCAGACCAGGCAAACTGCTGGCGAGTTTGGCCAGACCACCATTGGCGAGAAGCTGCTGAATGGCAGTGGTTTTAGCCACACCCTCTGTGGAGACCAACGGCACGGCCCGAAGCAGCGTACTGCTGCTACTGCTTAAGGAGCTCAGGACCTGACCTTGCACTTTACCCAGTGCCTGAAGAAATAGATAAAAATGCTATTATACATCAACAAAATAATTTATGATTGACATATTGAAATTTAAATGGCTATATACCTGTGTGTTTCCTGTATTGGCTGCGGTCACTGGTAAATTAGGAGGTTTGGTGACAATCTCCTGAAGACTGAAACTTAAGCCTTGAAGTAGACTGCTGGCGATAGGACCTGAAAAAAACAAAACAAGTGTAAATAAAAAAACGGACTATGAACTAACAATTACACAAGAAAAAAACAAATCAACTGGCTATAACCCCCCGCCCAACCCTCCTAATTCAAACACACACTGTTTGAGATCAAAAGTCATGTTCAATGGTTTACAGATGACAGGTGGTCAATGGTCATATCTAACGAAATCTATCTAAAAACACAGTATTTGACTCTAAATATTCGAAATGGCTGAGAGCTGTGGTGTGTGATAATGCTGAACAGCGGTTAGCCACACAAACAGGCGTGCAGGGCAAGACAGTACAGAGGTACCTTGGGCCGAAGCCGGAGCTTGCGCCTGGACTGGTGTGGAGGACCCTGACACCTTGCAGCCTGCAGACACCTCTGAGATACTACCAGACCTGCAGCAACACACAGAACCACCCATCTAACTGAAGACTAGCCCAAAGTTATAAGTGTCTCCCAAATACTATTCAAAAGTACTAAGTGTCATCATGCTTCTGACACTCCTGCCCTTTAGGGTCAGAGTGGAGTGGTCAGAGTGGTCATCAGCACCCATAAGCTACAATGAAAGAGTAGCCCATACAAACACTTACCGCTGGCCTGTAAGAAGTCCAGACAGCTCCTTAGCTCCAGCTACAGACTGGCCTACAGTCACCGTGACAGGCTTTCCAGAAGCTGTACATAAAAAAGTAAACACAATTGTTCAAGAATAACATATGTAGATATTGTTTAAGTGCAGTGTTCAGGTGTCATACAGCACAGTAACTGTTACCTTCTTGTGTAGTCGGACTGTTGGCACCACTCACAGACTCACTTTGTGAAACTATGGTGACCTTAATCTTGGCTCTTTTGGAAGCTTTGTTTGGAGTTGGACTTGGTGTTTGCCTTCTTTTTCCATGGGGTCTCATGTCATCTCTGTCCATACCTTCCACCTGGTCACTTGTCACTGGCACTACCCCGAACAAACAAGAAATGACAATTGTTGATAGCCTTGTCGACATGCCATGTAAACCATTCACTTACACTGGCAAAAGCCTTTTAATGGATCCTAATGATGAATATGGGGAAGGAAAAAAGAAGAGACAAGATTGTTGGTTGAAGAGCAGGGACACTTACCAAATATACAAGGAGAGGTGCCAGGAGGAAGGTTTTTCCTCACAAGCATGTTTTGTTTCATAAAAGCAGCAAACTGGGCTGGAATTAACCAGAAAAAGGAAGAAAGGAAAGATGCAGGAAGAGAAAAGGCAGAGAATGAAAGGAAGATTATTTCAGTCACACTCAGTCTTGCCACATTTTAAGCCACGATGTGATCATCACCATTTCATTTACATAAGGTTTTCACATGGTAACGTCTCTGGCATGCTTACAAAATGACTGGATTGAATGACTGGTTAGTTTATATAAACATGTGGGGCAAACGTGAAAGTCTATGTGATACTGATTGTGCACTGGTACCAAAGAGCAGTGCTCATGTGTTGGTGAAAAGCGCTGCAGGCCAGTGTGTACCTGCTACAGGTCACTGACCTTGGGCCTGTTTGTGGCTGAGGACTGCTCCAGAGCGCTGCATGTGTGTCTTCAGAAGCTGAGTGGCAGTGATCAGACTGGACTTTTGTGCTGGAGACAGACTTGATGTCTTGGGCTTGGGACTGGAGGTAGGACTGCTGCAGACACTAGACAAATCCTGAAGAAAGGAATGCCAACTGAGGATAACTTTGACCAAGCGAGCTACCAGAGGGACAAACAGTTCCTTCACTCACCTCTGACCCAGAAGGGGAAATGGGAACTCTCAGAGCTGGAGAGGAGGGTCTCCCTCTGTCCAAGTCAAATGGTAGTTCCCTCCGTGGCCTCTTTTTCTTCTCTGTATCTAAATCTCTCATTTCCCCAGACCCATGACCGTGGCCCTCAGCACGTGTAAGGACCCCTGTCAAGAAGTCAGCAATCTCGTCCTGCAACAAAGAAATATCATTGTTGACCGTTGTTTGATGTCAAGCAAAATTAAATATTCAGATACTCAAATATCCACCTGAATACACCTGTCCACCATTGTCTGTGTCAGTCCATCAGATCTCATCTTAGCAGAGTTTATTCTGATAACATTAAGCACAATCAGTTCAGTTTATTTTCTTTGCAGGGTAAACTTGTCAAAATACAAAGCACAATTTAAATCAATGGATCGCAGCCGAGTAATTTAAGTTGCAGTTCACCTTAGATTGTCGTCAGCGTCCCCGACAACCACCATACTATTGTCTGCCCGTAGCCTCTCCCTGAACTCCTCCATGCTCTCGATACTGTGCTGCAAAGCATTTTGCCCAACTACAAATAAAACTGGAGTTTTCATGTCGAGAAGTGGGTCATCCACATCCTGTAGACATTTACAAATTTAGATTTTTTTCTTTTATAGTGACACAAAGTTAATTACTTGGTGAAACACCCTCCTTACTTACCCCTCTAGGACCATTAACAGTAAGCAGAGGAAAACCAAGACACACTACAGCTGTCAGATACTCCATAAGAGATACCTGGAAATTTTAGATAAAAATCAAGCAATTATAATGGGTTAAATGTGATAACTATAAACTTCTCAAGTCAGTCTTACATGGCAAGCAACTAAAGCACCAGCATTCCAGCCAACCAGGATGATAGGTTTGTGGGGAAAGTGACTATGAACCTGAAAAAGTCAATTTCTTACACATGTCCATTGAGAAACCTTGTTAATACTAAAAGCAGCAATACCTCCATAACTTTGGCCCGAACTGTGCCCAGCATATGCTCCAAACACTGGGTGATTCCAATATTGGCTCCACTGTTTACATGGGTATGTATCGGAATGACCTAAAGCATGTGTTAAGGGGAGGCATCATGTTAAAGCAAAAACTATTTAGCAAGATGTTTAAATGATAATACCTTTCCTAAGCAGGACAGCTGTGATTGCCAAAACCTCATTCGTCGTGAGGTAGAGAGGGCTGGATTAGAGGGGCTTGAAGGTGCAATAAGAATAAGTGGAGATCCAGGCAGTTTGCACTGAAACAGGCAGGGGCACAAATGATAAAACTAATCTCAAAAGAACAGCAATATATAAAAGTAACATTATTGATGTGTGGAAACATAATAGTACCGGCTTGTTTTGAGACAAAACTCCAACAGCTGGGTCCCAGGGACGTTTCAGTAACAGGGAAAGTGCTTCTGCAGTTGGAGATCCAGTTTTGGTTGTGTGTTGTAACATCCTATCGATCAGTGTCGGCAACTGTCAAAGTAAAATGAGCAAATATTTTAGAATATACCCCAAATAGTTTCAATAATGATTGTGTTTTGTAAATAATTTATAAATAAATTAACAACACATTGTACCTTGCTCTTCAGAGTCTGAAGCACATCTAGGTAAGCAGCCAACATTGCAAGACTCAAAGACTCAATTAAGATTGTGTGTAACCATTGTGTCAGTTTTGAGTCCCAGTTTACACTCGCCAAGGCATTTCGGAACTTCCTTGCACAACGGTTTACTGCTATTCTTCTTAATATGGGTTCGTTGGGAGCCTGATCAGAAAATGATGCATCACATGTATGTTCTTGTAAAAATGTCATCATGACCTAACAATATATATTAAAAAAACCAAAAACCCTCACATTCTCATTAGCCAGGCGAGCCAAACGTTCAATTTGTAAAGCTTTAATTACTTTATTAAATAATTTGTTTTGATTCACCGACCAGCCAGATCTGAAACAAAGGATTTGTCATCGAAAATGACTTATTAAATGTTGCATTTAAAAATAAGACTGAGTGAATATATTCAATTAAAAATAATTACTTGTTTATATGTTCCTCCCAGTCTTCTGGTGGTGGAGGACTATCCGCAACGGTTCGAGCAAACAGGACATGACGCTCACACTCCCTCATAACAGTGAGAGCCTTCTGATTATCATAGAGAGGGACAGGTGTGGGTGTGATGGTCTCCACATCAATTAAAGAGTCAGACTCTCTATAAACACAAACAGGTCAGTGCATTAAATTTACAACATGTATAACCAACTTTCACATAATGATCTTACGCTGAAGATTCAGGCTGGCGACGAGGAGTGACAAACAATGTCCGTGTAGGTCTGGCACTGCTGGCATCGGGGTGCGCGTTCCATGGTTTAGCATAACTGTGGTCCAAATACACTAAATCCAGTTCTCGATCGTGTGCGGATAGCTGGAAAAGCAAAGATGTCGCCATCTTTCTCGCGGATATATGAAATTCCTTATCTGTACCACGATGATGCATACTCTTAATGGGCCCCAAAAGACCCTGGGATGAATTTGATAATTCTGGCAGAGAAAGAAAAATGGTTTTAGAGAATAATATTACAAAGAAATACACATACTCAACATGCATATTAAAGGTTGATAATGTAATTTACCATGTGATGTGAAAAATATGACTATATGAAGTACGTTTGAGCAGCATAGACTGCATTAGTTTTTTTCCTCAATAACAGAGTAGACTATGTGGTTAAGTCAGATAAATGTCTGCCCCCATAGTCTAAAAACAAACTGAATCTAAAGTGGTAAAGATATTATTACTTTTATATTGCTAAAACCACATAACATGTTAAATCTGTAATCAGGCTTTCTTTGATGAGCCGAGCTAATAAGTGGGATTCACTGTCCACACACTGTATTAAATCTGAGGACAGCTTGAGCCGTAATCTTCACAAAAGCCTGTGGAGATCACCGGAAAATATAAATAAGGTTGTTTACAGAGGCTAAGACCGATTACATTTCTGTCCATCACCAATTACGCACCCTGACGAGTGTTCTCTATATTATTTGTAGGCTTGCTTTAAAAAAAAATAATAATTTTACTAAAAGTTGGGTGAAGTTAATATACAACATGCAACGCAATTTGTGCTAAAATAACGCGTATGATACCGCGAAATCTTCGGACTGGCCTTGCGTTAGCATAGCCAGCTAATGGCTAACTCTAGGGCGTATGTACCTTTTTAACCATTTCAAAGGCACTACAAATCATTTAAACATATTCAATTAATCCCATCAAAACGATTCATAAACCAAACGAACCTTTTTCACCTAACCATATTTACAGAATCAGGCTGGAAACGCGGAGACGCGAGGGGCTTCCTCCCTTTGTTGCTCTGCTGGTTGCCAGATACTTACTCGTGTATCCCCCGTTAGTCTCATGAACATTGCACAGGACTAGACCAATCTTCATGGGTTAAATAAATACAAAAAAGAAGAAATACCTTCAAGAGCTTCAAGAATAGACAAAGTTTGGGGATAAACACATTTTAGATCTACATACATTTATGTTTAATTTCTGATTTACAAGGGGAATTACTTGACACAGTAGCTCACTCATTATAATATTATAACAAAAAGAAAGAAATATAAATTGTGCTAAAATTAACAATGTTGCAAAGAAATAGCTTACTTGTGTCAATATGGCACAAATAATGCTATAGGCTACAGATTTATATATATAGCCTGCAAGTAGAA
>KN514423.1:0-15006 GCA_000787155.1 Scartelaos histophorus
GCAACAAGACTTTTGTCAGGGGCTGTACACCTCTTCAGCATAAATACTGTAAAACAAAGTTAAGCATTTCAAAATTCAAAATCCAGCGACTATCAGATGTAACCACAATCTGTCAGAACGTGTTTGTTTTACAAACTCGAGTCAGTGAACTCAATTTATAGTTCCCTCCCTCAGATATGTCAGGAAACTATTTTAGCTAAGTGATTTTGTCATTTTTACAGAATGTCTACTAAACAGAGGATCAGGATCAAGCTGCGACAAGTTCATATAATTTTATAATCCTGTGGTTGTACCACAATGGATGACTGAAATATCATGTTTACAGTTCATTTTTAGATGAATATATTATATTGAGGCGGCACGGTGGCTGAGTGGCAACACCTCACAGCAAGAAGGTTGCGGGTTCGATCCCCGGGTCGCTCGACCCTTTCTGTGTGGAGTTTGCATGTATCCTCCCTGTGTCTGGATGGGTTTCCTCCGGGTGCTCCGGTTTCCCCCCATCAACCAAAAACATGCAACACCCTATGAACAGTGTACAACAAGGGACCGGCAAGGAGTCCCTCCCTCCTGTGGCACCTGCAGAGGGGTTCATAGGGTCTGGGTCTGGTGCATAGAGTCCGCGACCCAGCCGGATTAAGCGGGAGAAAATGGATGGATGGATATATTATATTGATATGATATTTACATTTGTTTATTTGTAGATTAGAAACAATTTGTCTTTTGATCACAGAGAGAACTACTGCATATTAAATGCACACTACACTATCAATAAACGGATAGTGTCTTCAGGCCTTTTTTGTGTCCCACTATTGTTTTGCCTATAGTTCTTTTCCTTACAAACTGTGTGTTGTTTTGGTCTCTTGTGAATATGTGTTTGTCTGCAGGTGTTGACAGGGCGAACATGTTTTCATGCTTATAGTCAGAGTAATTATAGAGAAAGAGGAGATGCTTGATGGAAATCCACCACAGCCAACTTAAATAAAGGGGTAAAAGTATTTATCACACATACAACTTAACAAAAAACAAGTGGTGTCCAGTATTAAATTATACTACTTTAATTGTTGACCTATGACTTTGGACTCCATAAATCAACAGTTGGTAAAATCCTCCAGTCAAGGCAGTCCTCGCTGGAGATGCATCATGCTTATAGGGCTTATCTCAACTTGCTCATGCATATGTGAGTGCATTTATGTTGATTCAGTGATTAAAAAGAGACCAGAAACTGGTATTGCCGGTTTCTGTTTCAGAAGTAGGGAGTGGAGATTCGTCAACAGAACATAGTATTTGCTTTAAATTGTCAAAACAAGCCTGATGATATTAACTGGAAAACACTAAATAAGAAAATTACCAAATAAAAAAAATCGGGTGCTCATTTTTAATCTTTTTACTTTAAAGGAATGCAAATAGTGTTACCTCTGCCACAAACTCAATATTGCATTGCATAGAGGCCCATTGGGGCTTCAGCCACTCTTAAGTCTTAACTGGAAAAATGGATAGAAACTCTTATTATTCATCTGCTTTCACCTCAGTGAAAATACAGACTGGCACACAGCTGCAGACACACATCTGGTGCACATCTGGGCACATCAAGTATTATAGACTACTTTTGAGCTTCATTGGAACTAAATTAACAAATCTAAATGGTTAAATAGGTCAATTTACTGCAAACATGTGGATGTAGTTTTGTCTACAGTTTTCATATTGAGTGCTGAGTATGTGGTTTACTGTGAAGTTCGATGAGATTAACAAATAATGACCTTCTGTTTAATTTACTTATTATACTAATAATTTTTTTTACAAATCTTAACATCTGTAGGACTGGATTCGCACTACTGAAGCGTGTCACCAGCAGCGAGTGGAACTTTATTGTTGTGTTATTGTTTTGGTCTCTTCACACCTGTCTTGCAGTATTAAATCCACATACATTTTACAATTCCCGTTTTGTTGCGCAATACAGGTTATGTGTGCCTGTGACGTTGCACATGACTCAAACAGCCTCCAGTGCTGTGGCTGGCGTTGTCTGGTGCATGTTTATGTCATTCTTCTCACAGGTTCTCTGTAATAAAACCTGTGCTTAGAGAAAGTGGAAATTTTTTATTACTCATCAAAATGCATGTCTGAACTAACATCCAACAATTTTTTTCACTTGACTCTTACTTCATGAGTAAGTTGGCACTGTCTAACGTGGACACATGTAGGAACTGGCACAGTTTCTTCCAGATAAAAGCATGGCTGTGGGAATTTAATGTTCTCACATTCTTATAGAAAACCAGCACAATACAAAGTGATGAGGTTTCAGACCAGGCACAAAAGAACAGGTCAGCAAAAGTGAGACAGGTACAGGCAGATAATCTGTACACCTGAGAGGCAGCGCTAAGACGTAACTAGATACATACTCTACCTTTTGTAGCACACTTCAAAAGGAATATATGTATATACAAATATGAGTATGTTTTACTCTGAATCGCAGTAGAAAGAAAATGTTGCAACAATCGCACCTGCTCTTTTTGATATAGTTATTAAAAATGTATATACTAAAATATCTGGTATGATTTGTACTGTAATTATACAACTAAGATAATATAAGATAAGATATGCCTTTATTAGTCCCTCAGTGGGGAAATCCCAGTGCAATGGATAGTTCAAGAGAAAAAAGGTAACATGCAATAAAACAAGATCTAAAAAATGGCTTAAAATAATTTAAAATAGACTCTCAGTATATTATAATGTTATGTACAGTAACACGTTTATGTACAGCAGCATTAGACAGGATAAATAGTGAAAGTGAATTGTATCAGAGATGTTCTATATGATCTTCAGTATTGCACATAGATCTGGTTGAATGACACATGTTCAGAGTTAATAGTGTTGGTTGTACAGATTTTTACAGACACTTGTGCAAAACATGCCCAATCCAAACCCTATCTTTAACCAGTTTCTTATTTTCTGAACTTTAAATCATGTTTTAATAATAAAGGATTTAAGTCACGGGGACCTGTTTTTTGTCCCCCAGTGAGATTCCCACAATGTCATATAAAACTCAGATACTCTTGAGTATAATTTCACTTTTTTCATTTTTGTTTGAGCATTCATTCAAGTATAGATGCAGTTTTTTCACCTCTGATTTGTCTTGTATTACGATAGTGAACACGTTTGGACCTGCATTAAAACAGAGATTAGACAGTATCAATTTCCACATGGTGACTCAAATTTTCAGGTTTCGGGCAAAAATTTGCAGCATGTGACGTATTTTAAGATTGTGTCAAGATTTGTCAAAAAAATTCTTATTAAAACGCTAACATGAGTGCACTCACATGTATGCATAACAGGTGTATGAATCATGAGATGCAGGCAGGGCTGTGGGTGTGGGTGAGGGTGTGGCTAAAGTGCAGCCTCGGTGTCATCACTGTATAAAGGGCAGGCAGGACTCTGTTCAGCAGCCTCACACCAAACCTCATCCATCCACCAAACAATCATCGGCTCTCTTCTCTGCTCCTGCCTGATAAAAGCAAACAAGATGGGTGCGCAAAAGGTGGCCTTGGAGAAACTATCATACTTCTTCCAGATCCGTAACCTGCTGCTTCGACAGGCTCTAGCGGAGTGTCTGGGCACCCTCATCCTTGTGGTAAGTAAAGTGAAGTAAGAGTTCAATATGAGTTCATTCTTTGTGCTAGAAGTACTTGATGTGTATAGACTCTCTTCACACCTTTTCAAAGCCATTCTATTCATTGCTTATCTATGTATAGATACGATTATTAACTTTCTGTCATATACATAAGAGAAGTGAATGATTGCTACTATAGATCATTTCAAACTTTAAAGCAAGTACTGTAATTCATTTCAATGTAGTTTGTCAACCCATCCTTGTGACATCCAACATCCTTTTTCTAAAGCCTTTAGCTACACATAAGAACAAAGCAACACTGTTTATTTGTATAAAGGTGTCCATTTATTTAAGACTTTTATAACACGTGTTATGTGAGGTGTCAGTTTATTTAAGACTTTTATGAACACCTGTATAGTTCTTTTTGGTTACTTACAATCTCACATATAAACTCAATATTCTAAAAATATGTTAATGTTTAATTGGCATTTGTAATACAATATTTCTGGCATGAACTGCCTGAGTATCGAGATGTAATTGATACAAATACAGGGCGTGGCACTGGCACAAGCACATACTGAAGAGGTTCATCATACTAATAACATAGTGACAGGTACAAATATACCACACAGAATTCTACATGGGAAAAAAAAGTTGCTTTGACATATAATGTTTTTATCATCTGGAAAACTCACCTCTCAATTCTGTGTTGTACTAGTGAGATGTTTACACTCTGCTGTATGGTCTGACACATCTGTTTGCTTTGGCACATCTATTTTGTCATGTTGAATATTTAAGAGACTGTTTTGTGTTTTGATGCAACAGATTAAGATGTCAGTGCTAGTTTATGGTTTATTTGTTGTCTTATATCATTATCCTTTATTGCCCAATGCATACATTGTATTCAAATGGAGGGAAATGACAGAGAAAAGTACACTTACTGTGCCTGTACTGACAGGAACTTACTTTTGAAGTTGATTCTTGCCAACAAAGTTTTTGCCTCCAGCTTTAAATCAACAGGATCATCTCTTATTGTTTTAAAAAGGGACAATAATTAGTTGGATAGGTGGCTGTAAAACCATGTACCACAAGATATTCTGAGGGTTTCTGATGGAAATGGAATAATACTATATTGTACTGAATAGTGGATTCTAATGAGATCTTAGTGGTGCAATTTGATCACACTAAGCCACTAAGCACCTGCAAGTGGATATCTCTGACATTTAGCATGTTTCCGCATTTTAAATCAAGTCCGTTTAAAATCATATCCATTTAAAAGCAAATCCATTAGAAATTACACCAAACAGCTAAGAACGCACTGCAGATTTATGTTGTATTTTATTTTATTTTATTTTCACCAAGCCTGTTTAGTATAGACTGGGCCCGATGACGATTACATTTCTTGAGGCGCCAGGCCCAAAGTGTGTGGTCCCTCAGTGGTGTGGTGCGATGGAAAAGCATTCTCATCAGACTGCTCCACCAGTTGCAGCCTAAGCATAGACCGCACATACTTGTCTCACCATACGTTTAAAACATACGGAAAATGTGAGAGCGCAACAAACCCAGCTGCTCCTGTATCCAAAACAGCACAAAAACAGTTCATTAAGGCATTTTTAAAAGATACAATTGGATTATATTTTATTATCTCTATTATCTCACGTATTAGTGGACGTTACTGTGACCTGTTGGGGCCATTACAAACACAATAGCACTCCTTTAGTTCCTAGAAAAGAGCATTTATGAGTTTTTGTGTTCTCTGTCTCAGTAATAATGATCACCTCGCCTTACATTTTACTTCGAAAAAGGCTTACAGACAAAGCAATACATTATATGGATTCATAATTCTCATCATTTCTAAATCTTACTTTTATTTTCCAGATGTTTGGTACGGGTGCGGTGGCTCAGTATGTGTTGAGCGGCGGAACTCATGGAATGTTTATTACAGTCAACTTTGCCTTTGGTTTTGCTGCTACCTTAGGCATCCTCGTCTGCGGTCAAATATCAGGTAAGTTCAACACTGCAAGTTTGTGTGTGAAATAATAATGATCACACGTTGAAATAACCTGTACGTGAATAGGAGGACACCTTAATCCCGCCGTGACCTTTGCCCTCTGCCTCCTGGGACGAGAGCGCTGGAGAAAGTTGCCCATGTTTTTCCTCTTCCAGACGATCGGCGCATTCTTCGGCGCTGCCATTATCTTCGGCATGTACTATGGTAAGTCAAATGAACTGTACTTTATATGAGAATGCGGGTTGCTGCTCCAGAGGTAATTGCGTTTTGGTCTCTTCATATTAGATGCCCTGTGGGACTACCCTGGATGTTTCAACATGACCGGCAACTCAAGTACAGCTGGTATCTTTGCCACTTACCCCGGGAAGCACTTGACTATTGTGAATGGCTTTTTTGACCAGGTAATAGTGAGTTTTCAGTAACAAAATACTTTAGATCAACCGTTCTAAGGCTTAACTTAACCTGACTATCCTCTTGTGTGACAGGTCATTGGCACTGCTGCCCTTATAGTGTGTATCTTGGCAATTGTGGATCCATACAACAACCCCATCCCACAGGGTCTGGAGGCCTTCACTGTCGGCTTTGTGGTTCTGGTCATCGGACTCTCCATGGGCTTTAACTCCGGTTACGCCGTCAACCCGGCCAGAGACCTCGGACCTCGTGTTTTCTCTGCCATGGCCGGTTGGGGCCTTGAGGTTTTTAGGTAATAATAACCGTTTCGTGTCACCGTTTCATTATTTCTTTCTACTTCTCATGTATAAATAACATTGTCTCTCTCCGCCTACAGCTTTAGAAACGGGTGGTTCTTGGTGCCCACGTTTGCCCCGTTCATCGGCACTTTCATCGGGGTGGTGGTGTATCAGATAATGGTGGGCTTCCACGTGGAGGGTGAAGTACGCGATCGCAAAGCTGCACAGCATGAGAACGAGAGAGTCAGGCTAACAAATGTAACTACCAACAACGACCACAGCAAAGAGAGCAGCAAAGAACTGCACTGAATATCTTAAGTGTTTTTGTAAATGGACTGTAAGGAAAAAAAAACATTTTCAAACAAAGAATTACATTAATTCTATTACAATATTTTGTATTTTGCAGTATTGTACTCTTCATACCAATGTAGTATGCTCATAGCTTTGTATAGTTTGTATTTTGTTATATTGTTTTAGATGTAAGTAAACCACTTTCTATAATTTTATATATTTAATCTATGCTTGAATCATAGTCCACTGCTTTTCAGTGATAACTTCGTGTTCCAAATAAAAGTGTTTTACAAAAACAATCACATGTAGCCAAGAATATACAACGATTTCATAAATAAATCAAATCTTGGGAATTAATTGTTGTAAATTGTTAACTTAGGTTTCTGTATTTTTGTTTTACTGAGGTTATGGTTTGGGGAAATGAGTATGTAGGTTGAGGGGAAATGCTTTTGTTTTAATACAATAAAGATGTTGCAGCATTCATGACAGAAAGGTGGATTGTATTACCTGCTGTTCTACTTTCCAGTTCATGTCCAATGTAGTTCTCATTTTTGTGTCTGACTGTATAAAGTTACTAGAAGGCACTTGTTTGAAATAAACAAAGGCTTTTCTCACTTATCAATAAACTCTTTCAAACCATGAACTCAAATCCCTTCAGAAAAGCTTAAGATGACTTACTTTTTCATGCATTTTTACAACTGCGAGTAAACTACAGCAGAATTTGAAAATAAATATCTGTAAATGTAAGATTTATCCTGTTCACCTGCAGTGTCTTGCCTTTACCACACACTTCATATATCTACAAACAGCTATTTTAAATCATAATGGACAGTGTGGGCTTTTACATATAGTATAGGTATAGTTGCAATTCTCTAAACAAGTACTTAAAAAGTTTATGTCCAGCTAAATATCACACTATTTAAAATACTTTGGGCTTTGCGATGTAAGATATGCAAATAGTATAATCTTTACTTCAATAAGTGCACCCAAGCCAACACCAGCCTCAAACTCTGGACATGTGGTTTCTATCTTTACATGTACTATTACACTAAATCCTCCTCTGGAATTTAGTGATTAGATTAGATTTATCTGTAAGAAATCTTTCAGCACTTTCAAATGTTATCCTAAATTCTGTGTCGAGGTAAAACGTAACCTTTCTTGCGCAAACAAGCTCCTGCTACTTATTTGTGCACGCTTATTGCCAGAAAGTGAATCAGTTATTTCAAAATAGCCCGGAGAAAGACTTGTTTTAGCTTATTCGATTTTCAGTTATAATTCAAAGCTAACATTTCTTGTCAAATAGCTGGTTCCTTATCAGCACAATAAAACCATAAGACGGCTCACATACCAGCTACATTCCCTTGTATATTTGCTGCAGGTGAGATTTGCTGTTAAATCTCCGTTAAACCCCTGAAGCCAGATTGCTCACACCAAAGTTTAGGCGAAACATCTGCCCCAGGTATATTTCATCATGATGTAACTCATGCGCAGTAACACGTAACAGGTGTAAGCGCATAATGACTGGAATTCTTGAGCTGTACGTGTATATATTTATGGTGAGAATATCTAAAGAGGGTATAAGAAGCTGCTCCAGAGTTAGTTTAGTAAGAAATTAATAAAAATGCTTGATCCAGATGCCACATTTTTTATCATCTGGGTCATTTTTTGCATGAAGCACCTGAGGGAAAGGCTGGTACCATGTGCCGGCCATGTGTGATAAGTGTCCTATTTACACATAGACTAGCATTCAAACCAAACAGATACAAGTCATCCTAATCATTTTACCTTCAAGAGCTTTAAGAAACATGTTTTATTTAACCCAAATATGAACAGCATTCTTCAAATAACTATAATACCTACAATAACACACAAACGTATACAGCTATGGTCTTATCACGTGGGACACTGCAATGACATATATTAATTTCCTGGAGACTTATGATAACAAAGCAATAATATCCAACACAATATCCTTCTGTGAGAAGAAAATACTGAAAAGGCTCCAAATCAGCGCATTCAGACCACATCTGTTTGTTGTTTCTGAAGTTATCTTTTTTCTTCAGTTATATCCTAAAGTTTTAGACAACAATTTTAGGAGAGGAATTTCTCATTCAAGCTGCCTAGTATTTACTCCCAAACCAAACCTGCTGTTATTCCAGGTCGAAAGCCAAAGAAGCGAGTTGTAAATGTAAAATTTAAAATAGCATCTGCTGGTGTGGTTAGTTTATTGCCAGGTTTAGGGTCATAATTCATTTTGGGGATTTGTTTCACCATCTACATCCAGCATTTTTTATAACTTCATGAAAACATAGTAAATCAGTAACAGTGCAGCAACAGATAAGAGAAAATAATTTAACTCTGGTTGTATCGAGCAGTGTGAATTATTACGCTTCAGTTCAATTATAATTTCCCACTGTCTGTAGAATGTTAAACCAGAATGATCATGTACGTAAGAAGGCTTCTGAGTCAGACTACAACAACACACCCATTTTATTGAAAGAGGTATAAACCCTCCCATCTCGCAAGTAAAAACATGCATAACACATTATATAAGAATTTGGACATGAAAACACTCAGATAAATAAGGTTTTTATTGTTGCAGAATGGTGAAAAGGAGCGTTAAAGGGGTTAAAATGCCGCCCTTTCACTTTAAAATGTTTAATGAGATGCAATTTTGGAGTATAATGAGGGGACTTGAACTATTTTTGCAGTATCTAAACACGAGAAATCACAAACAATGTACATGCTCTATATGTAGGTGCTTTATACAAAATGTAATATTGCAGCAAAAAGCAAATAACGCGTAAAAATAAAGGAATAATAGGAATAGAATGGATTTTTTTCAGTTTGGATAATGTGTGTCTGTGGTTAGACAGGGAGTGTGTGATGGTTTTCACAGTCCAGTTTGCTGCTCATTAAACTTTGTGCCCTCTCATTAGTGTAAATGCTACCAGCTGAAAAGACAAATATCCGTCCTTCAAAAAGACACACAAAGTAGATTATTTTTGCTGTTTTCTTGCAGCCCAGTAGAGGTCAATAATTCACACCAATATTTGTTTCTGTGCATTGATATTGTGTAATGTAAAATACTCACGTTTGTACAGTTAAGTGCAGAAAATGTGCAACAAATTTCATCCATACGTCCATCATCATTTTTGTTAATATACGGCAGCCCTGGTGTTCTAGTAAACACCAGGGCTCTAGATAAACTAGAGTCTGAGAGCTCAGTTAGAAACATCCATATCTACAAACTTTTCAACTGATGAAAAGTCATAAACACTCCATAGGGTTAAAGAGAAATGTTGATATATTTTCTTCTTATTTATGTAACAAGCTCAGATTAGATCCTAAGCAGCAGCAGCCTCACCCAGAGACAGTAAAACACAGTCTGTTTTGCTGCTGTAAACCGGTTCCTGCTGGGAAGTTTCCATGCTATGGGCTGAACCTCCATCATCACCTCTATTACCCTAACATGTATATGATTAAACATCCCTACAGCCTGTAACTTCACTACAGTCCTACAGTCCCTGACAAAAGTCTTGTTGCTTATCCATTTTGTAGAAACAAAAGGTTATAACCTGACTTTAAATGAATCGATTGGTTTTAGAATTGTCTCATATGAAGCTAAAACCCTCCCAAATTATGCTAAATATACTAAAAATAAATTAGCTTCACTGAAGAAAGATTGATCGTTTAATGAACACAGAAAGGTCAGATTTTGGCAGGACAAAAGTCAACATGCCTAAGATCCACCCTGAGACCAAAGCGTTAATCATCAAGAGGCTGAAGACCAGATCCACTGCTGAGGTGGTGACACCTTCAATGTGTCTCAGCGTCAAGTACAAAGAATAAAAAAAAGATCTGAAAAGACTGGAGATGTTTTTGACAAGTCCAGGTCTGACAGACAGAAAGAGGAACCATGGAAGAAGAAACCAAAGAATCTTGATGAACTCTGGGAGGATGTAAGACGCTTTCTTGGCTATTCCTGATGACTTCATCAACAATTTGTATGAATCATTGTGGAACCGCATGGATGAGTCCTTCAAGCTCATGGAAGTCATACAAGATATTAAATATGGATCTCACAGCACCACTACTTAACTCACTGACGTTATGCATATTTTTGTATTTGAAGTAAATAATTTGCTCCATTTTCTGTAGGCGACAAGACTTTCATCTTGCCAAAATCTGACCTTTCTGTGTTCATTAAACGATCAATCTTTCTTCAGTGAAGCAAATTTATTTTAGTATATTGAGCATAATTTGGGAGGGTTTTAGTTTCCATATGAGACATTTCTAAAACCAATAACCTTTTGTTTCTACAAAATGGATAAGCGACAAGGACTGTACAGCACTGCTATGATTAATGATGATGACAGGAAAAAATGAAGATCCGTGGTATCTTGGTATCTTTATTGGTGTATATTGGTGCATTAGCACCAAGTGTGGTAACAAAAGTATCCCAGTATTTCACAAATGTACAAAAATATGACATGTTATGACACGATAACAATCAAACATAGATAATCTATGTTTTATTAACCTAAACTGTAAAATAAACTAAATATTCCATTACTACTAAAAGTAACTACTACTATCAATACTATCAATTCAGAAACTATCAATAATTTCTGAAATTCTTAATCAGTTTACAGGGTGAAAAAAACTCAACTAAGACTATGTTACATTGATATGGTTTTAAGTACTTTAGACAACAGTAAGTGCCTCAGTAGTTTAAAGTTAATGTTATAAACCCCCTTTTTATTCTCCTTCACATCCCAACTAGTAGTAGGTGGAGCTCAGGCCTCGTACAGAGGAGTCACAGTGCCATCCTTCCATTCAATAAGGATCTCTCCTCTCTGCAGAGTCGGGGTGGACTGTGGGAGGCGCATGGCGTGCTCAGTCAGGGGGGCTCTTTCACCAGGCATCGGGGAACCAGGGACACTCATTTCTTGCCTTGGTGAATATGACTTCAAAACACACACCACCTTTTTCCTTCTGACGGGCAATATTAAATGCAGTAGTTATTGATATATACGTTTTAGACATATTTTTTGGATTTTCTCATCAAGTACTTACCTGTTAGAATACACATTAAGGATCAGGATAATACTTCCCAAAACCAAAGCCAAGCTGCTTAATACAAGCATAGTTATCTTCCAGCCCATACCTGAGCAATAGTATATAAAAAGAAAAAAGAAAAGCATAACAAATGGCTCTCATTAAACTTTTAGGCTATGATCTCTTGCAAATCTAGCACAGACAGCTCCACCTAGTGTTAAACTATCACTCCTACAGGGCCCACTGCACCACCAATAGGGTTGTGCACATTAAATCAATCAAGGAAGAAATGTGAATTTATATATTTAGGTTATATGTTAATGTGGCCCTATAGTGTTAACATATGTTTTACTTACCATAGTCCATATTAAAGAATATCATGGTGGGGTCAGCAGATTTTGTGTTTACTGATGGAAGAGACGAGTTATTGATGGGATATGTCTCTGTGACCTCAGAGTCGATCAAACCTTCATCTATTAAAACAACAGGCAAATGTTATATTAGTTTATACTAATATTTAAAATGATTTGTTTAAGATGATGGCATGTTGTATGTTTAAGTACATATAACCAAAGCTAAGTGGATCAAAACAGATACTGCTATTCTAAATATGTAATATATGCTGTTTTTGTTTCCAAACATAGTGTGTGTATGTTTTTCTATATGAAAGGTCACTCATCCATAGCCGTGCTGGTATAAAAAGTACAAATTAAAGCTTTATAGTACACGCTGTATAGTGATGGAAATGTGATATTTCTTACATAACGGGGTTTGCCCATCCATAGAGGATATGCCAGGTTCCACTGGTTTTCCAGGATACTGAATATGTTGCTCCCGGTGATGCAGGCTCCCTCTCTCCTCACACAAGGTCTGGTTATCAAGAGCTCTCCATCTGCTGCCCTGCACGTAACACAATTAAACCTATGTGCTTTACCTTTCACATATGCAACAACCTAACCTCATTCATATGTACATTTTATTCTTCTTTGAATTAATGATGTATGTATCCTGCAAAAACACACATAAGTTTCTTTACAAGAGGTTATACCATAGATGCTGTGGTTTAGGTCTACATCAAGTGAGTCCAGCTAAACACCTCATTTATCTGTTCATGATTTCCTCAAAGTTATATTGTGCTATTATTATGAAATATGTGTTATTTTTACATTGTATCATAGAGTTTTGCTCACTTGCTTGTGTTCCATGGAAACAAAAACTAAAGAGGATTCCTGAGTGGCACTCAGATGAAGCCCTTTCCCACTCAAAGTGAGGTGACCTTTTTTGGAGCAGGACCATGACTGTCTGCTCATAACTTTATCTTCGTATTCTCCAGATAGCTCCCTGAAGACACAAGGTTGCAGCTGAACGCCTTCATATTGCTCGGTGGGTGCAGTTAAACACAGAGCTGTGTGCTGGCTCTGTAAAGCGTGGTTCTCCTGAAGCCAGCGCCACAGCTGGGAGGACTCATGCACACTGCAGTCCCCGAGTGCCACTCTGCCGTCACTCGCTCCCTGCAGACACTTCCCCAACAGCTTGTTCTTGATCCTAATGCTCAATGATGTACCTGAGAAAAAAAAGAAAAAGATTACACATTTACAAATCAAAGTATTTAGCCAAAATGACTTTATTGGAATGGATTTATTTAACCAAAATGGTAAATGCAAGTTTGTACCTCAACTAATGAGAATAAGTGGTCAGCTCCATGGCAACTCAGAAGCTTACAGTAGCTTATTTACAAAGGGAAAGTAGGCTGCAGTACAGTACACTAGTACAATAAGTACTCTAAACTTAACAAGTTTCCATGCAACATTTGAACGAAATTAAAACAACGACAATACACAACAGTGTCACTATTGACACTGCCTACAGGCTGCCAATTGTTACGCCAAATGTGTATTTTCTTCGTGGCTTTATACTAAAAAGTACATTTTCCACATTTTCCAAAATACATGGATTTAAGATTAACTACTACTTCAACTACTGCTACTCGTGCCGCATAGTACTTACTACACGCGTGTTTTCTATGGCACTGCGGACTTTAGGGGTAAATATCCACATCGGGTTCAGCTAATGCGACGAAACATTAATCCTGTCTCCTTTAGGCGACTTAACCATTTTCTTTTGTTGTTCCCCAAGAAAGTATCTAATTTCACATAACTTACCGATGCAAACGATGAGAAGCACCAAGCGCAGATGGAGCTGCGTCCTCGCCATGGCGCACACAGAAACTTTGGGAGTCTTGTTGTTGCATCTTTTTAGCGAGTGACAAGTGTCAGGAGGCGTGGCTACAGGACCCACATCCCACATCAGTGTTACAAGCAGCAATACATGGGACACACCAATGTTACAAGTGGCAATAAAGGGGAAATAAACATGGATACTTTCTAAAGAATATCGTTTTTTAAGACCAGTCAGTAGATATGGATCAATCAAATACTATTTGCTCATAATCGCATTGCGAATTGGGGTTTATACCTTTTGCATGAATTAAATCCCTTCTTTATTACTGCCAGACATGTTTGCCTAAATCCAGACTGTTGCATTCAGCACCACAGCATATCGGTACATTTTAATAAGTCACTGTACCCCGCTACTCAAATAAAATGAAGTAATTAAATAGGTCAGACTATGATAGATCTGGCCTAAATGACGAAGCCCAAAATGTATTTTAGGAATGCAAGGAAGGCTGTTAAAAGCTACTGTGTTGAAAACTGCATGGACTGCTAATTAGATGTGAAGATCATAAATCTGTTAAAAGACTTGTTCACTCTACAATCTTGAATGGGGGTCCCTACCCTGTACTGTGAGATATGGGACAGCTTTTACAGCCAACTGGTCACATGATGTTTTTCCTGTATAATGATGCACACCAAAGAATGTGACTTGTTTTGGATAAAACATTTATTTAAGAACTTAAAGATTACAATGCCTTATAAAATGGTGCACATTACATGCAGAGGTATTTAGATAAGTAACAGCAGTCAAAAACAAGAGTAACACAGTTGCTCCATGTCAGCTGAAGTAGATTTTAAGGGTGCAGGAACTAAGCTGTGCACACATTTGTAATGCTACTTTATTTATTTATTTGATGAGCAATTAAAGTTGTGTGCTTTTGGCCATGTCGTTTTGTGGAGGTGGATAGAGAGACGTGTAAGATGGCAGTGCATCGTCTTGTGGAGCATTCATTGTATTGACCAGAGGGTGCCCTGGGTGAGGCATTACAGGCGCTCCGGGATACCCATAAGGCTGGGGCTGCAGGGGCTGCTGGGACTGCAGGGGCTGCTGGAACTGCAGGGGCTGCTGGGACTGCTGGGGATGCAGGGGCACTTGGTTGTTGTAGCCTGGTACAG
>KN514434.1:9934-40115 GCA_000787155.1 Scartelaos histophorus
GACAGACAGAGATGGAGAGAGAAGAAAGAAGAGAGGGAGACAGAAAGAGGGAGTTAGAGAAAGAGAGAGGGAGAAAGGGGGAAAGAATAGAGGGGGGTAGAGAGAGGGAGTTAGATGGAGAGAGAGAGAGAGAGAGAGAGAGAGAGAGAGAGACAGAAAGAGGGAGTTTTAAGGAGAGAGAGAGATGGAAAGATGGAAGAGAGAGGAGGACAGAGAGAGGGAAATAAGGGAGACGGTGACAGAGGGAGAGACAGAAGAAAGAGAAAGAGAAAGAAAAGAGAGGGGGAAGGAGTTGGACAGAGAAAGAGAGGGACCAAGATGGGAGAGAGAAAGTGGGAGAAGGAGGGAAAGAAGAGAGGAGGGGGAGAGAGAAGGGGAGTTAGATGGAGAGAGAGAGAGAGGGAGAAGAATTGAAGGGGACAGAGAGAGAGAGAGAGAGAAGAGAAAGAGAAGGAGGAAAGAGAAGAGAGAGAGACAGGAGAGAGACACCGAGAGGAGAGAGAGAGAGAGGTGGGTAGAGAGAGGAGGTTCGATGTAAAAAGGAGAAGGGAGAGACAAGGCGAGAAAAGAGACAGAAAGACCCAGAAAAAGAGAGAGACAGATGGAGAGAGAAGTCACGAGAGCCAAATGAATCTGAGTGCGTGAGGCCTCCTGACTCAGGCCTCCGCTCACTGACCGCTCTGTTCTGTCGCTCGCCAACAATCTGCTGTTTAAATCACGGGTGACGGCCAACAAAGCACAATCCCTCACTAATGCTCGACAATAAAGAAGAGAGATGCCAGCAGAATAGTTTTAACTTTTAGGTAAACAGTCCGATAACTCTGCTGATGCGGCGCCATTCAAACAAAGAAGCAGAGTGTCCCGTAATAAACAATATCACTTGATTTAATTTAAAAGGTGTCCTGAATATGCACGTATGAAACTGCAGACCTCACACACTTAACACATACGGTCATACGGTCATAAGGTTTCTCCCATGTTTTCTATTTAGTCGTCAATTTAAGACTTTTAAAGCTGCACTGTGTAACTTCTCTGCCACCTGCTGGTCTCCATGGTGATATTACTGCTTTTCAGGGGTCCTAAATTTGCAAATATGAATGAAACTCACACAGTTAATACACAAAGGCTATAATATCTTAAAGTTTTGCACAAGTTTTCTATTCAACTGTCAATTTACGACTTTTAAAGCTGCACTGTGTAACTTCTCTGCCACCTGCTGGTCTCCATGGTGATATTACTGCTTTTCAGGGGTCCTAAATTTGCAAATATGAATGAAACTCACACAGTTAATACACAAAGTTATAAGGTTTTAAAGTTTCTCGTAAGTTTTCTATTCAACTGTCTATTTATGACTTTTAAAGCTGCACTGTGTAACTTCTCTGCCACCTGCTGGTCTCCATGGTGATATTACTGCTTTTCAGAGGTCCTAAGTTTGCAAATATGAAAATCACACAGATAATACACAAGGTTAAAAGGTTTTAAAGTTTCGTGCAAGTTTTCTATTCAACTGTCTATTTATGACTTTTAAAGCTGCACTGTGTAACTTCTCCGTCATCTGCTGGTTTCCATGGTGATATTACTGCTTTTCAGGTGTCCTAAATTTGCAAATATGAAACTCACAGTTAATACACAAAGGTTATAAGGTCTTAAAGTTTTGCGCATGTTTTCTATTCAGTGGTCAATTTACGACTTTTAAAGCTGCACTGTGTAACTTCTCTGCCACCTGCTGGTCTCCATGGCGATATTACTGCTTTTCAGGTGTCCTAAATTTGCAAATATGAATTAAACTCACACAGTTAATACACAAAGGTTATAATATCTTAAAGTTTCTCGTAAGTATTCTATTCTACTGTCACTTTACAGTTTTTTAAAGGGTCTTAAAGTTTCGCGCAAGTTTTCTATTCTACTGTCACTTTACAGCTTTTTAAAGACGTACTGTGGAACTTCTCTGCCACCTGCTGGTCTCCATGGAGATATTATTGCTTTTCTGGTATGGTATTAACAGATCCATCTTGCACTTATTTATCATTGTCAAAAGTTGAAAAACACACATTCTGACTGTGAGTTTCCACCTCTCCACAGAGCTGGTATTTGTCTCTATGTAAACAGATAGATCAGTTTAATGTCATATTGGTCACTTTTACATTATGTTTTTTAATATTTTTTTTTTATTAATTGTACTGAATTAAATAGTTCGGAATTAAAATATTCTCCTTCGATTTGAAAATATTAATTCTGAATTGAAGTTTGCATGAAAAACACGTTAAATTGCCTTTATTTCATTCAGCTCAACGTCTGGGGGTGGGGAAGGTTCTGATTGGACAGCAGGGGGCGCACCAACGCATTAAATCTATAGAAGAAAACAGACGTCAGCTGCGACCGGCTTTTCTGTCATGTCCAAACAATTATTTTTGGGAAGAATAAACGTTTACATGATCAAAAAATAAATTAATTTGGCTTTAATCTTAATAAACCACCCACTTATTAGAAATTGGAATGGAAATTTTTATTCAGAATTATTATTATTATTCATTTATTTACTGACTCAGGGTCCACATTGCATTTTATATCATCTCATCATATCTACACCCACCCATAAAATTATTAAGAATTAAGAACTATAATGATGTAAAATCTGATACAATAAAAATACATACAGCATTTGCAGATGTCAGAATCATATTGGGCGTCACTTTCCTTAATATTAGTTAAACACGTCACAATTTTATTCCTCAATTCAATTAACCTACAGCTAGATTTATACATGAGGTTCCTCGTGAGAGCCTGAAACGTGGGAATATTTGCCGTCATAAAAAAGCACAAGTACTTTCCCATTTTATATGCCACAGTGGAGTTATTATTTTTTAATTAAAGCTCATGTAAACGTGTCAACTGTGTAACATTCTAGACAAAGCAATAACTTCTCCATGGAGCAGCAGGTCATGAAGTAACAGTGCAGCTTTAAGTACAAATAAAAGTGCAAGTAAAAGTACAATTACCGTATTTTTCGGACTATAAGGCACATCTAAAATCATGACATTTTCTCAAAAATCCACAGTGGCCTTATAATCCAGTGGCCTTATGTGTGACCTTTGGTTGTGTTTAACCTCCAACCGATTTGATGTTGTCCACATTAGTCTAATAAGGTATTAGTGGGCGAGTCAGGAGGAGTAATATGTTGGCGACATATAGGGCGACTGTGCAACATACCGGTAGTTCTGCCGTGTGCTGCACAAGGACCCAAAATGCACCTGTTAAGAGACATGCACCATGCAGATTTCAGGTTTTGTATTTTTGTGTTAAAACTGAACAATGTTGAGAGGGATCCGGGCATGTTTGATGCCCAAATCACCAACTGTTAAACTTGTATTTTTGTGTTAGCTACAACTGAGAGTTATTGTAAATGACCTGAATAAAGTTCGATTTATCCGACACACGTTTTGTTTCACTTATTGCGCCTTATAATCCGATGCTCCTTATGTGTGGACAATGACACAACTGACATATTATTTGATACTGCGCCTTATAATCCAGTGCACTTTATAGCCCCAAAAATACGGTACATTTGCAGTTATATCTTACTTCAACATAGTGACCATGTAATACTTTAAAAACCTTTGTGAAACTAGAGATTTCATTATAATTATCACGTGAATGCTCTGACGTGTGACTGACCTGCACTGTCCTCGAAGGTGACGAGTGCAAAGTCGGGTGATGTTTTCACGGCCGTCACAGACTCAACTTCTCCTCCTCCATTTCTGCGTCTCTGAAAGTGAATACACAGTTTGTCCTCCAGCGTCTCCTCCTTTATCTCGGAGGGCAGCCCCGTCACCCTCACCGTCCGGCTCCGCTCTGCCATCTGCTGGGAGCGCACACACAAAACGAGCACAAGAACATTTAACCAGTCAAAAAGAAAAGAGAAACAGAGGGTTGCCTGGTCACACTGGTTGTTACAGTTCATTTAATGGTACACAGAACTGACTCTTGTGAGCTTTAAGCCTCATTATAATATTGTTACTTCCTCAAAAACCTACTCAGACTTGTGTTTTGTTTCATTCACACATTTTATCATCATCTTTAGTAACCCTTACCAGTCGTTTTCAAGTTAGCAGTTCCTTTTTACCCTTTGTTCAGCAGAAATTGACAATTCCAGAGCTAAAATCAAGCAAATTATTCAAGTAAAAGTGTATGAAACTTCCAGTATTACCACATCACAAGGTGGAACATCGTGGTTTCCATTTTAAAAATATGCAGGGTTTTATTTTAAGCATCTGTGAATGAAATTAGAACATAACTCCAGGTCTGTTTGTGCCGAGGAAACAACATTATATCATCAAAAATCAGAGTAAAATGGTCAGTATAACACATCTCTATAATTTCTAACCGTAGTTGCAAATAACTTACTCATAATAATAAAAAATTGCTCCTATATTATAAGGCTGGTCATATAATATCAAAATATCAAACCAAATTGTCTTCAGTGAGCTGCATCTTCTCTACTATTTGACATTGTGAGATTTTAACTTGAAACTCTATATGAAAATGTATCTGAAAGACCCCACCCTCATAACAGAAACTCTTATCTGCGGCTACACGACTCCACCTGTTGGGTGTCACTATGACATTACACCGACAAAAAATAGAAACTAAAATCAGTGAAGCTTAGACATTTCTGTTAGGCCGTTGTGTTTGATTTGGTTGAATGGGTTTGAAACATAAAATGCATTCGACCAAAGTAAGACAAAGCAGAAATCTCTAAGATACATATTAAAGGGTCCATATTACAATGTTTCTATATATATTTGATCTGTTATAATGGTGTTTCCTTATTAAAAACATACATAGAGTTGTGTTTTGTTTTATTCACACACGTTTAACACTAAAATCCTACATATTTAAGCAGATTACTTCTCGATGTGTTAATATAGGAAGTGCTCCACTGTGTTTTTAAACTCCATTCACCTTCACTAGAATCAGCTGAATAATGTCAGACCTGGAATTACCAATGGAAAAGAAAATGGTAAAAGCTTTAACATGAAAACTACAGCTAAATGACGTCACAAGTTGAGACAAGTTGAGTATTTTGATTTTTAGAGATGCAGACAAACTATTAATAAAGTATCAACAGAGAAAGTATCAACATTATACCACGGCTTAAAGCTCACAAGTTAATTTTTCTGTAATATAGGACTTTATTTCTGTAGTTTACATTACTTTTTTGCAAACATGTAAAGCCTAATTTGCTTAGGGTTTGAAAACATAGTAAAAAATTGGCCTTGTAGTAACGTAGAATACATTTTAAAACAATGTTGCCATAACTACATCTGGAAATCAGTAGTCAGTTTCCAAACAAGCCGGATCTAAACCAGGACTAAAGAAAGACTAAACCGTCTAAATGAAGGACGTGTTCTTCATACTTAGTCCTGCATTCCTATTTTGGTGGCCCTGGTAAAATTCAGATTGAATTATTAGTTTAATCACAATTTAATCCCTAAATTGATGTGGTGTCAGTGCAAGTTGCCATGTAAGTGAGTAAGTAAGTAATACCAGGACAAAACCAAGGCTTAAGAAAGACTAAACCTCATGACTCAAGCATGACCATGGTCTATATGGTCTATGGTCTATACTGTTAGTGGAATAAGGTACAATAAAGACTATATGGACTAAAATGAAACCACGTCTAAATAAAAAAGGAAAAACAGACTAAAACGTGCATTAACGTGATGTGATGAACCCAGATTTAATTCCTGCCATTGTTTTGGTGCAGAGAGACTGACTGGGCTCGTTACACCTGTATAACACAAAAACTCGGTCCGTGAAATGCACTGATCTCTTTACGCAAACTTAACATGTGCAAATGCGACAGGTGTAAGCAAAACATGCGGTTTGTTTGCATCTGGTTCCGTGCAAACAAATCATGCGGCTAAACTTGCACGAAGCTATTCCATTGTGCGTAAATAATCGCGCGTGTCTTAAGTTACATTTTAGGTGAATTGTGAGTTAAAACGTGGCTTCTGATCGCTTTGATTGCATTTACAGCTACTCATAAAGCTAAGAATGTGTATGGCCTGTGAAGAAAGCATTAGGCAAACACAATCAAGGAAGTGCAATCTGACAACCGCGTCTGTCGCTCGTTTCGTTTACCGTAAAAAGACCCGCATTTGGTCTCATCGTTTTGCGCTACAAAACTTAAAACATACTCGCAATATTTGGAGGGATTACCCACCTTGTTTATTTCGAGGCGTTTTCTCGATTCATGACAAACGGCTTCAGTCTTTACGAGCGCTGAAAGAAAGTGAAACTACAAAACATTGGTGTGATTTGCTCTGTTGTCGCTAGGAGGCGCCAAACGTTTGGTTTCTGTCTGGAAAAGGGGATTTTTGTAAACTTAAATGTATATTTTATTGCTTAATTTTCTATTTAATTTTGAGTTGTACACATACATTTATATAATTATGCCTTATTTGACACCTGTCTCCTACTATGTTTTTTTTTTTTTGTTTTTTGTTTTGTTTTTTGTTCTAATTTAGAATTTATTATTACCATTTATATATTTTACTCTTTGTTATTATATTATATTATGATGAATAAGCTATTGTGTCAAAATAATTTCCTTATGGATCAATAAAGTTTGTCTAAGTTTAATATTATTGTAGAGCCAAAGTGTCTTAATGGCTTTGTATAATTTCAATTTAATTCACTGAGAAATAAACAAATATGTGTTTAATACCTGCAGTTTGTGTAATGAGAGATAATACCGTTTTAGACTTTTATAGATAAAAGGTTAGAATTTGGTATGAAACTGCATTTTTTACTTACTTTTATATTTTATTAGTTTAGTTTATTAGTTTTTTATAGTAGAGTTTGTAAAAATATTAAAATATGTAATTCAACAAGTGGGATGTCGAAAAAACTAACCAGGAGAGAACGCACTTGAATAATTATGTCCAATGTTGACTTTTCTTTAACTGTAGAAGAAGAGGTTTTCGTCCAATCACAGCCCGCGTGTCGATACGCATGCGCAGTAGAGATCCTGTTTCATGTGTAGTTCGTCTCCGGTGGAGGTCATAGGCATCAGCTAAAATCACAGGTCAGTTAAGGCAATTTACAATGAATACATTTAATTTTTCAATGTGTAAAGTGTGTCCGATAATGCACAGTCTGTACCTTGCATTAGCGTTGTGGCCGGTGCCGATTAAAAGCTTCCGATGGGATGACAGTGCTAGCTTGATGTAACATGTGAGCGTAATTGCGGTATACCATGCTATTTAATTAGCTAATGAAAGTTTCAAATCATTTATTAAGGTTTGCGTACATGTATTATCCACATATGTAAAATAAAAAGCTAACTACTGCCATATGTTGACGACTTGCTTGTAGCTTTGAAATGTTGCATACAAGCTAGTGCTAGTTGCTATGCTAACTCGTACCAATCTTGGCACATTACACAGTGATCAAGGCCGTGGACAGACTGACTCTAAGGAGGACTTGACCTCGCTTGGGACTCAGCCACGCGTAGCTACACAATCACTCTGTAAATAAAGTTACATCCCTGTGTTGTGCTGTCTGCTGCAGGTTACTGTCATGGCCAAGCTGTTTGAGAGTATTGGGAAATTGGGGTTGGCCTTGGCCATTGGAGGAGGCGTTGTGAACTCTGCCTTGTATAATGGTAAGTGCTTGGTTCGTTTATTTAACACTGGTAATTCTTCATTCAACCCAGTCCATTCCACTGTATTTATAGAGCACATTTTATCAACATGACAGGTTCCAAAGTGCTGTACAAACAAATTAATGCAATTAAATACAGTAAATCATAAATAAAAAGTGTTAAAATGTTTGAAGTGATAAAAATGATAAAACAATGAATACAATAAAATAAAATTGTAAAATAAATAAAAGACACAGAGGACCACATAACTTACTATTAAAAGCAGGTCTTAAGGTGAGACTTAAAACACTGTGGGAGATGTTCAGATGTGGAGTTGCAGTCCTAAAATGCAGAAGAGTGTATGATTTCAGTACACTTTTTTATGCTTTGTGCTTTCATGTTCCAGTGTAAAGTATGAAATGAACAAGAGACCCTATGAAGAAGGAAACAATGAATGAATTCTTGTTCTTAATTAGTCAGTCAGATAAGTTAATTAAGATAATGGCACTTCCTAAAGCATTAGGAAACCATTTAAAAGGGCTTTTGTGCATTTCTTGTTCAAAAAGTGCAGCTCTTACTGTTAAACCAAATGTTCTTCTAACCCTTTAGATTGAGCCTTATGACCTTATGATGCTTTGATAGCCTCTGTGGATTATCTTAACTCGCATATCTGTTTAAAGTTTTTTAATTACTTTTTGGTCTTAGATTATACTGTCTTTACATCAAGTCCAATGTGATCTGTAGACCTTTTACTTTGTATTCTTGTGTAAATCATAATTTACTATGGCTGAAATAATTTTTCTCTTCACAGTTGACGCTGGGCACAGAGCTGTTATTTTTGACAGATTCAGAGGGGTACAAGATGCAGTAAGTGGTGAAGGAACCCACTTCGTCATCCCTTGGGTTCAGAAGCCCATTATCTTTGACTGCCGTTCACGTCCACGCAATGTGCCTGTCATCACTGGCAGTAAAGGTGAGACAAAATGGTTTATGTGCCGGCCTCTAAGAAGTGATGTTAAGGAATAAACTGTTTGATACTATGGAGTTTGCCATTGGGAATTCATTGAATCTTATCCAATGCATGGTGTGATCTGCCTGTAATTGTAACATAATGAATACTTCTATGTATGTATGTGTGTTAGAGTTATCAAAAGAATTATACCCAGATACTAAAAACTAATATTGAACCAAATACTAATTTGAACAAGTATCAGTAATTTCTATTCTCTGAATCAATAAGGTGTGATTTATTTCATATAGGTTCAATAAATGTCTTAACCAACACACACATAAAGTTGGGAAAAGGTTTCCAGATTGCATGTTGCAGCTGTAAGTTGTCTTCAGTCGACTCCCTGCCGTCTGGTGAAGTGTCTGTGCATGTGTGTGCTAAGACACTAGACACACACACACACACACACACACACACACACACACACACAAATGGACATATATTATGAAAGAAGAGAAGTTTCATATTCATAATAGTTCACATGATTTGCACAACTCCTCAGCATTGTTTAGAGTGCAGATGAGCCTGGGGTTTGTTGCTCCAGTGGACCATTAAGACATGGCTCTGATGCTGTTATGATACTGGGTTAATGTGTACCCAACCCTCAGTATAATCTGTTAAATAAACTGCAACAATTTTGTCCTGGTTGAACATTAATTTTATGTTTGGTTTGTTGTTTTTATACTGATAACAATTTGCCCAGGTGTAACCTTTTTTTTCTTTTTCTTTTTGTAGATCTGCAAAATGTAAACATCACACTGCGTATCCTCTTCCGGCCGATGACCAATCAACTCCCACGCATCTACACGAGCATCGGAGAAGACTACGACGAGAGGGTACTGCCCTCTATCACCACAGAGGTCTTAAAAGCCGTAGTGGTAAGCAACTATTTAATTTTACTTACAACCGTGTACACCATAAAATACAAGTAAATATGATGGTTCCATTTTGCATTTAGGCCCGTTTTGACGCTGGCGAGCTCATTACTCAGAGAGAGTTGGTCTCTCGGCAAGTCAGTGAGGACCTGACAGAAAGAGCATCTACATTTGGGCTCATATTGGATGATGTCTCATTGGTATGGACTGTCATTGAGAAATTCATTACAGATATTTCATTTTATGACGTATAAAAGGTCATATTTTGAATTGGATCGAAGTATATTACATGTTATATCAAATGGCACATTTTTGCTATTTACTGATTTCATGTTTTTGTTTTTAGACACATCTTACTTTCGGAAAAGAGTTTACAGAGGCTGTTGAAATGAAGCAGGTGGCCCAACAAGAGGCTGAGAGGGCTAGATTTGTAGTAGAAAAGGTAACTATTAATTTTTATTACAGTATCTATATATGTCTTTTACTTTTTAACATGTCCAATCTTCTTCCTCCCAGGCTGAGCAACAGAAGCAGGCCTCTATCATCTCCGCAGAGGGAGATTCTCAGGCTGCCTTGCTCATCGCTAACTCCCTTATGGAGGCTGGTGATGGTTTAGTTGAGCTGCGTAAACTCGAGGCAGCAGAAGACATCGCCTTCCAACTGTCACGCTCCCGAAATGTTACCTACTTACCTTCGGGACAAGGCACACTACTTCAACTCCCCCAATGATAACTCCATCTCCTGTTTTTGTTGATTTTGGCCATTGACTTTCCAAACTCCACACACCCCTCGCACTCTCTCTGCACCAGATTTTGGACTACGCCTCTTTTGGAGAGAGTGAGAGGAGTCCTGCGGTGGCCTTGTTTGAGGAAGAGAAGAGGAATATGCTATGTATGTCCATATATAATACTTCATGGTAAACTGAAACTCAAAATAATTAAATAATGACAATATTGACTCTCAAAATGGCATGTCATTGCAGTTATGTTTTATTCCAGTTTAATCAAACTGTCTTCAATGTTTGTGCTTTAAATTGGATTCTCTCTTTAAAAAATTACTCATTCAAAAGCCCACTTCAGATTCCAGGCACTTAGAAATGATCTTATCCTACAGTTTGAAGGCTTTTTCTCTTTTTATTAATATTCAAATAGCTCAAATAAAATGTGTTTCTACATGTGCCACCTGGCTACACTTTTTGTTCAGTTTAAATGTCTTTGCCACTAGGGGGAGTACAGTCTCTTGCAGAAATATTGTAATGGTTGAAATCATATTGAGAAGAGTGTTTGGTTACAGCTCACTGCAATTAAAACAATACTCCAGCGAGATAATAAATAAACAAGCAATAATTTAAAAAAATGCATGCTTATATGAATGTACTTTTATAAGAAGAAGAATTGGAACATAACACAATGAAATCTTAATTCCATGAATAATTGTGAGTGCACGGATGGTGCGCACTGTCTGGAGCAGCAGACGCGCTGCGCCTGCCCAGACAGCGGCCTGAGCGCGGGACGGCGGGGGGACGCGCCGGAGCTTGGCTGGGCCACGTAGTACGAGCCAGGGGACACCGCTCTGGAGAATTATTACAGAATAATGCTCTGCGTTTTATACAAAGGAAACTGGGAGTACTGTTTGAATGCACATCCGCAGAGGTAGAGACAGAGTAACCACAAGAAGTGCGTGTGCAGATCTGAATCTGTGCAACTCTGCACTGACGCCAAAAGGTCTTCAGACTGAGGTAAGCCATCAGCCCACACCAAAACAAGACTTAAGGACTAAAATAATGTTGTACACGTGTGACACGCCTGTCAGAGTCCGCTATGAGACACGGGTCCGCGATCAGACCAGAGACCAGACTGTCTGCGCTGATTTAGCTCTGACTTTGGGACTGCCGAGTTTAGTGGGTTTTCCACAGAAGCTGTCTGGGTTTGTTTTTGCACGACTGTTTTCTCTAAAAACTGTTCAAATGGATTCCAGCTATCCTTATATTTTAAATGCACTTGGATTTGTAGACTGTCAATCCAAACCTCTAATGCGACATAAAGTTCCCTGAATGTTGAATAGCAGACCTCTGAGCTAGCAGTAAGCTAACTGGTTAGCCCAAAATCTGGGCGGTTTTTGGCAGAAAAGTGCAAGTGTGCCATCACTAGGTGCCTAGTGCATTTGTCCAGTGTCTGTCCGCACATTGGAGGACCATGTGCACGGTACTTGAGTGTTATCAGTGCACAGATACTTTATCTGGACTGTATTATAAAAATGCTGCACCTTGAGCTAATGTAGCCAAGTTAGCGCATCATGTGTGCGCAGGTTAGAAGCCTACCTATGGGCTATGACCAGGCAAGCTAACGCTAAGTAGCCCAACTTGGCCTGGCCTGCACAGTGCTTCACGACGTACTATGTTGCTTTTTTGTTTAACCCTTTCTAAGCTTCATCATCCCATCATAACATAGGCCTACAACTTGTTATCCTGCATGCATCACTCACCTAAGACAACAGTAATGTGTTGGAAAAGCTAGGTGACAGATCTAAGTGAAATCTATTGTAGACATAACATTGATTTGACAACATAATATCTAACTATATACAATACAACCAAATACTAAACAAATCCCTATAACTTCCATGAGAGATCTATTATAGAGCACAGTCATTTGTATTCTACCACAAAGAGGAGGGGAAAGTTTTGGTTAGAAGACTGCTGTAAAATTATCCTCTTATGAAACATCTGACTTACACATTGAAGTGAAAACACCAGTGGGTCTCTGGTATTGAAGTGAAAACACCAGTCGGTCTCTAGTATGACCTGACTCAGGGCCAGAAAGCAGCAGAGATGGGGGGTCCCCTGCAGTGCACCAGGCAGAGGGCCGGTGAAGGTCTTGTGAGTGCGGACCAACTCAGGAATGTGAACCCTGCCACAGTGCTCAAGCTGCAAGAGGGAAAGCTCATTAAAGTCTAGACTGGAGACTGTGGATTTGAATAGCACCAATGCAGTATTATACAGCTCAATGGGACATATTTTCACTACGCAGTTTGTTTCTCCCACTTCTGTGCTTGTTTTTGTGCATTGTCTGAACAGTTGTGGTCTCTACTCATGTCATTCAAATCCATAATAAGTGTATCTGATATGGGTGTGAGATCTATACTGTCTCTGCCGTACTGGTTCTGGAGATTTGAGTATCATCTTTAAAATAAACTATACAAAATCACAGTAATATGAGCTGAAAATGGAATGAGCAGAAACAGATAGTTGTAATTTTACTAACAATAGTAAGTTATTTCTGGCTGCCTTTTAGTGGTTAATTTTATACTTTAACCCAAGACATTTACAAGAAATATTGTCTGATTATAAGTAAAAATATCCATAAATTAAATAAAAAATTCTTTGTATGCAAATCGTGCAATAGAAATTAATTTTCCTGTCCTATTTATTTCTGTCACATTATCACCCCGCCCTGCACTGTGAGAATATCAGTGTGTGAAACCTGCACTCTTTGGTTCACATTTTTCAAATCAGTTTGCATATCCTGTCAACATCTCCTGCCATAAGATAATGTGGCAAAAATGTTTCTCAGTTTTTTTTTTTAATTTGTTGTATTAAAAACTTCTGGTAATAAAAAGGTATCATACTTTTTTGTTTTTAAACAGCTCTTTCTTTTACTTTTAACTTTTGAAATTTGTATATTTAAATTATGAACTCAATTTCAAAATTAGCATATTTCCAAAACACAAATGATCCATTGTTTCATATACCTCCCACCACTGCAATCTATGACTCATTACAATACAATTTGAATCTGATTAATACCACAGCCCTCGTCAACCTTTACTCACTCGTCATTTTAGTACTATAAATGTCACATTCAAATTTATGTTCACGATTTTATGTAAAGGTTAAAAGTTCATTGTTCAAATGTAATGGTAAATTGATACTACAACCCTCTGAAACTACCCTGTTAACAAACTTAACCTCCAAATCGATATAGGAGGAGATTGTGTTGACTAAAAGTGAGAAACTTGGAGCCTTCTCTCACCACATCAAAGCTCCTATTCGTAGTGAATGAAAGCCTGAAATGACTCAATATCAGTTACATAACCGCACTTGCTTCATTTAATTGCATTTCCTTGTTATGACAGTTCATTTGCTGCTTAAATGACCCATTTGATGAATGCAGAATTTGAGATCCTCTTAACTTGTCAGCTAAAATCCTCGCTGGGTTTTTGTGCGTAAAAATTTGTTTCCTATGCGATTTATTTTCCGCTGTCATCTTGAAGCTGGGATAATCTATTGCGCTTTGTGTTCAAGACGTGCACTGAGTTTAGCCTGTCAGCGCACAGCCAGCCCTCCCCTGCAGTCCCAAAGCTCTCCAATTCTCCAAAGGATCAGTCAGCGAGGCAGGTGTGAGCATATGCAAGCACTGCCAAATTTTAGATGAGCTGCAAAACTCTTCATCTTCTTGGCTTATATGAAATCTCTCAAGTTGTTGATTCAAATAGCACTGGTGTTGTTGACTAACTCCAGCCAAGAAGTTGTCAAGAAGTTAAATGAGGAAACCTTGAATTAAATGTGTTATTGGCCTGTGGAAAAAGATGAAAGTGGAATTTAAGTTGCATTAGGGTTGGGCAGTACGAGAGGTGTAATGATAAATCAATACAGTTTGTTAAAAATCTCTTGGATATCGCAGCATCACCATAGATTTGGACTAACTGTATTGATCCACAAATGAATTTATTAGTAGCAAAAAGCAAGGAATTGGTGTCAAATAAGGTACAGTTCTATAATTCAAATAATCCTAAATATAACAGTAGTTTCAGGTTATACCAGGGGTGTCCAGGGGCCAAATATGGCCCTCAGACCAATTTTTCTGGCCTCCTTGCTTCCAGATCGATTGGTCCATTTTACCTTAAGCAGTACTTTTTACTAAAGTTTTTGCAAATCTACTTTGATATACCCAATATCAAATTTTTAGTGTGTCATATTGAGGATCTAAGAATAAATAAGGGTTTGGTGCATCATTGTAACCTGTTTTAAATGCATATATTTTAATTATTCGCAGTACTGACTTGTAGAGCATGTGTAGCTTAATAAAAACAAATGTTAACAAATGTTTTAAAATTTGTATTTAGACTTTAGGGAAAACTTCAGGAAATGGAAATCAATAGAAAGCTGTTCATTCATTGTTCAAATATTTCCTCTGGAAGATCTTCTGCCATATTTGCTGCCACATATGATATAAAAATCTTGTAGCATCTCAAATGCTTCTTAGCTTGCATGGTTTTCCTGGATATGGGAAAAACAAATGGTTTGTTTCACACAATCCAAGTGTCCCTTGGTTCATTGGCTCAAAGGATTTCCTCTGGAAGGTCTTCCGCTACATTTAGTGACACATATAGTAGCTTTAAAGGTTGGGTGACTCTGTCAGAGCTGTGTAAAATGCATCATTGTGAATGACTCTCTGTATTGACTGTGGTTTGTGACCCACACCTGGGTTACACTTGGCTAAACCAGCTAATATCTGTTAATATATCAGATGTCTTCTATATCAGATTGTATTGTATTGCAGTATATTTGTCTTCTGTAACAGAACTGAGGCTAGGGCCGGATGAGCAGTGCTTCTCCATTCTCCCTTTTGAACTATGAAGCGACTGCATGAAATGAAATTCAAATATTTATGGATGTAAGGGAACAGTGGCACATGCTTCAAAATACCTTTAAATTAAATTGTAAGAAATCTTGTGAAACTGTGGTATGAGCTTTCATATGTTGAAGTAATGAGTACAATAGTCTCCTTCAGTCAATAAAATGAGTTGTGTAGATCTCGTTTTAGACCAAAGGAAACACCGGTATAACCCTTCAAGCAGTATACTTTGCATTTTATGCCTGCCCATTTAGTATTATTATTGTTATTCATCTCTTGTTTGTATAATGCAACTGTCGATGGATCAGCAAAACGACTATAGGGATTTTCTGTTGATTTCATTTTTCATTGCTGATTGGGTCGGATATTTTGAGGCAAGTACATTTAATATTATGTTTCGTCCGTTGCTGCTTTTTCAAGCGAAAAGGTTGTTTGAGGTCAACCAGCTGTTCACCTGTACCACAACAATGCAAGTGAAACCCAGTGAACATAACAACTCAAGATTACTGAGTATTACAATACAAAACTAAACAGAAAAAGGATGAAATTACTATATTTTAAAAAACTCTTGCAGATTTGATGCCGGCTGTGCGCTGTTTCGTTGAAGTACAGTTTCCTGTGGTTGATTTAGTTCGAAGGCTGTGAGCTGTGGTTACGCTTTGCTCTCAACATCAATGGGCGGTGTGCAACATTTAGTATCGTTTTCAACTTCTTAATCAGACCCTTTATCTTTTCAGGTATGTAACTAAATTCAAAGTCTAGACAAAATTGTGCATTTTTGAATGTTGGCGTTAAATTTCTTCCTTTGGTCAGGTTTAATTTTGTTGCAAATTAATGTGTACATTTTTAGGAGATCCTTAAGTGTTTGACTTATTACTCTCAAGCTGCACGGTTTTGGAAAGTAAATGTAGCTGTGATTTTTTTCTGATTTTTTTCAAGTTTTGCAGTATGTTTTAAAAAGTAGGATTCTGTGTTTCTTTCTGAGTGCACATTGTTAATTCCAGGAGCATTAATATTTTTAAATAGACTGAAATTTTCCTGATAAACTAATACAAGAATTCCATCAATCTCAGAATATGTTTGTAGACGTCTGAAATAGAGGCACAGTAAGAATTTTATTTTTTATTATTTTGGAGAAAACATGCCATTAGCAAAACTACTTCAACCTTTATGATATGATAATTACGCCTTCTCAAATTAGATTTCAGTATAACTTTGCAGTCCTACATTACTCTTGAATGTGGTTTTCAGTTGTACTCATCACAATGGAGAGTTGTGGGCGAGCATCAGTATACAACTCATTTCTGTTCACTCAAGTTAAACACGGAAGGCAAACTTCTCCGCTCTAATCTACATTTTGTGTTTTTCTCTCATTTCTAGGCATTGCTCTGTAAATGGCTCTCCAAGCAAGACTCGTAGCTGCTCGGAGCACTTCCACGTCTGAAACTCCGCTTGTCTTTACCTGTTTTTGAGACCTTGGCACCCTGCAGTGCGGCAACCTTTGCTTTACGCAGTCGCTGGGAACTGCCTACAGCTTTCAAAACAGCTCAAGACAGATCGCTTTCAAATGTTCTGCCGAAAAGTTTTAGAGCTGTAGCTTTTTTCTGCTCATTTTTAACTCCATGGACCAAACTTGGAGGAAATTGTATGTCTTTACAATTTACTGACCTGACCAGCATGGATGCACTATTTGAATCCGGTTGACTGTTCGCCCACCTCACCCCCTCTCTTCTGGGTTTTCAGTAGAAGGAGGGTGGGGATTGGTGCAGTGATTTTTAGCCTCTTGTTTTTGCATAGGCTAGATCATATAGGCACCATAAGAAGTATTTTTCACCGCATATTACCCTGCTATCATTATCCACCTCCCTATTCATGAAATCCTGTCAAAACATCAAAGAAGAGATTTCCATCCCGGGCCTTAGCGGGATGTCCCAAGAGGAGGGGCACAGGGCGCAGGTGTCCGGAACCTATTTTCACCAAACGCCAAATTCGGCAGATCTAGATTTGGCTGGTAAAATTTATAAGTGCGAAGTGGCTGAAGCGCATTACCCAGTGCTAGTGGACAGCAAGATGTCAGGAAAGCCTTCTATGGGTGATCAAAATGTTGTCAACCCACAGCAATATTTTCGGGAGGGAGGGGCGGGGCAAGAGGGCGCGGGTAAGCAGGATGGCGATGACGGGTCGTCCGAAGAAACAGATGACGAGGAGGAGGATGGCGAGGAGGAAGATGGCGAGGAGAGCGGGTTTAAGCGCGAGCAAATAATCGTAGAGGTCAACTTGAACAACCAGACTCTGCACGTTTCCAAGGGCGATAATAAAACTGAGGACTCGGACATAGAGATAAACGATGAGGAAGAAGAGGAGGATGAAGAGGAGGAGGATGAAGAAGAGGAAGAAAGTGAGGAAACGGAGGATGAAGAGGAGGACGACGATGAACTTGAAAGTCGTACAACGCGATCCAAAAGAGCTCGCAGGGGATTGGACAATGCAGACAGCCCGCCCAGAAGGAAGAGCCTACGAACAGCTCTGAGCCCCTCTGCCACCGATACTGCAGGTAGTGACATTTTGTGTTTTCAGATACTATATTGCGCATAATTTACTCTTGAGAACTTTTTAGCCATGTTATAATGTTGTTACTGCCTCAAAAACATAGCTGGTGTTGTGTTGTTTAGTTCACATTCGTCTGAGTAACCCTTTACTGTTAGTCTCTCTGCATTTCCAAAGCCCAAAATGCTCTGTTCCACCTTGTGATGTCATAAATCCACCATTTTCAAGTCCCAGGCCATATAGGGCCTTTTGGTTGACTCTGACCGGCCCATTTGAGCCAATTTGGAATGGCATAATAAACATATTTTATCATTTTACCTCATGTAAGGACTAAAGCTGCCTTGCTTTTATTTTAGAGGTACTTTTTAATGACATTTTTGTAAGCCAGCCTCACTTTTTCATTGCTTAGTAACAGATTCTCTTACCACTCTGGTATTTACGGCTTTTTATAAAGAAATACAATTATGCAGAATTGAGTTAAGTATTTTGGCTTGGCCCTCCACAATATTTTCTTTTTCTCATGTGGCCCCATGGAAAGAATAATAGCTCCTCTGGTCTAAGCAATTCAAGTGAAGGTGTATGAAGTTTAAAAACACAGTGGAGCACTTCCTGTATTACCACATGACGTCACAAGGTGGAACAGAATGTTTACTGACTGAGAGAAGAACTCAGCCTAAATATGCAGGGTTTTTTATGCTGTGTGAATTCATCAAACCACAAATCTGGTGGTATGATGCTGGTTTATCGTGGCAAATATCAAGACTAACAAAAATGTACCTCAAACCAGGGCTGCATTGTTTGATAAATATGTAACTGCATTTTTTTCTTATGAACTCTACTTATGTGACAACTGTGACTAGAAAAGCAAGATTCTGTTCTTGAAGATGCAAACAACTCCTGGAGCATTAACATTTGAGAGAAGTGAATATGAACTACTAAACTAATACCATAATCCTGTGCATTTCAAAACATGTTTGTAGAGGTTTAAAGTAAATACAGTCAGTAAATTCTTTCTATCAAAAGACAGGATTTTTTGTTGACTGTAAAGAAAATTCCATTACCTAAATAACTGCAGCCTTGACCTGCAATTTGATAACTGTGAAAACTCAAATTGCAATTTTGCTCTTTTACTTCCAACATTGATACTATGACTTCAAGTATCTACCGATCTAACAGGATATCGGATGAACCAATATTATGGAACCGATGCTCGATCCAGCAAATTGTCCTGGATCTGCGGCGATATTCTATCCCAGTATCGTATCGGTGAATCACTGATGTCTAATTGTTTATTGTCCCATCTCTAACTGCAGGGATGACCACAAGAGGCCGCCGCAAGCACATGGAGGCCCCAAAAGGCAAGAGAAGACTGGGCAGGGCCGGGCATCAGTCCAGTGGAGGGTCAGCAGGTGGCGCTGTGGGGAGTAAAGCGGAGGTGGAGGAGAAGGAGATGCTGGCATGTGAGAAGTGTCCGCGAGTCTTTAACACACGCTGGTACCTCGAGAAACACATGAACGTGACCCACAGACGAATGCAGATCTGTGACAAGTGCGGAAAGAAGTTTGTGCTGGAGAGTGAGCTGGCCCTGCACCAGCAAACAGACTGTGAGAGGAACATACAGGTAAAACACGCACAGGAAACACCATCTGATGTATGGGCTGTACTAGCAATAACATGCATCAAAAATACATACAGAATAAAGATGTGAAGTAGCTGTTCACTACAGATATTTGCACTTTTTAGTGGCCGATATTTAGATTTGGCCAACTTCCCGCTTAATGAGTTCACACAAAGCTTCATTTTAACTATAACACAAACAGATCACTGCTCAAAATGTGACTTGTGACCGCCTTGAAGCCTTGTGATAAAAACATGATAACAATTTGGTGAAAATAAGCATGTAAGATATCTGTGGCTTTGGTGGTGATTCACATTACTGTCCTCCAAAAAGGATTTTAAATGTGCAGTATTGTTTAAAAGACACAACATAAATGAAAGAAAGAAATGTTTTACTTTAGTGATTAGATATTTACTGTATAATGATACTAGTGTAACTATAACTCTAATTTTAACCTGCATGTTAAAACATTCAGTTTTCTCTAACTGAATATGTGCACAGTTGTATTTTTTCCCAACATTGATTATGTGTCTTCAAAACATGTCCAGTTTGACTTTTTAAATAAAATTGTATGTGCATTTTGAAACTCTTGGTACTCTTAACACACATTCGATTCAAGCTCATGTAAAAGTTATATCCTTTCCTTTCAGAGTCTAATTGAAGAAAATTAAATGGTTCTTGAATGAGAACTTTCATAACAGACCAGTTGGTTTACTTTTTGTGAGATATTCTTGGGTTTGACTGTGGTTCACTGTGGTAATTACACATTTCACAGATTTACTGTATAACTAGATTGCACAATCAGTCCACAAAAATTTGCATTCAAAAAGAAAACCCAGAATTCACGTGTCCACCCAGTCGCTACAAGCAATGATCAGGGTTTTTTACTTGTTTTTACCATTTTGCTTTTCTCGATCTGAGATGTTTGTCAAAACTTACTATGAAATCCATTGAAAACTACAAAATCTAGTTTATCTAATAATATTGTCTTGAGTAAAAACTACAAAACACTTCAACCAAAAGTGCTGTTATGATAGATACAGTAATACTAATTGTTTTCTTGCCAAAACTTTGCTTAAAAATTGCAAACGATTATTCTGCTAGTTATAATTTGCAAAGTTGTTGTTTTGCCCAGCAGAGGGAGCTGTTGCACAGAGTTAAAACAAAAGCCCTGCCACTGTGTCTGTAAAATGAACCATACTGATACATGTTTGTTTTACAGTGTGTCTCCTGTAACAAGTCCTTTAAGAAACTGTGGTCACTTCATGAACACATAAAAATCGTCCATGGATACGCGGAAAAGAAGTTCTCGTGTGAAATCTGTGAGAAGAAGTTTTACACAATGGCCCATGTCCGAAAACACATGGTCGGTGAGTGTGGAGGCCCCATCACTGGATTTATATTGGCAAAACTTTATTATTCATTAACTGTATGACCTGTTGTGTAGAAGAGATTACATTTAGTGTTACTATGCAAAACCATTACAAACAAACTGAACAAATTTTAATTGTAGAAGGTTAAATGCTCTGGCGATCAGTTCAGTCATACGTAAAATATGAAAAATAATGATAATTTTGTAAAATCATAAGGACTACACATAAATGGATATGGTTTATTTACATTTCATTTATAATTTTATATTTTTAAAGTTAGATCACGTCCATGTTTTGAAATGTTGAAAATGAAATGTACAATAGTTGAAAATCACATGAAGAAATTTCCTACAAACAAACTTGGGCACATTCATTTATTTTACACTACATTTATTTTTTTATATTTCAAAAGGTTTATTTGCAAAAGCTAATTTTGAATTTCTTTCTGGCCTCGGCACAGTAGAGATGTCATGACTTTGCCTGGAATGTTCCACAATATGGCATTAAACTTGTCTATCTAACATTTATTCAATTACAGTGTTGTTTTAAGTGCTAAAAATACAGTGAAAAATATGCACTCTCACTGTGACTCCTCTCAGTACTGACCAGTTGGCAATGTGGCGTCACATACTTCCCTCTGTGGAGATGGGCAAATTTAATGCCATACTATGCAACATTCCAGAGAAAGTCCCACTATGCAAAGAGTAAATCATGAGCGTTAGCATTTTTTGTAGCATTTTGAGAAGCAATTATCTGTTTTTGTATGTACTAGTCGACAGGTTATGAGGACACAGTTCTGCTCTGGATCAGTCTGTAAAATATTCAGACGTGATCATTAAAATGAAGCTGGTTTCACTGTTGTGTAACATTGAGACCTGCTGTATATGTCTAATATCAAAGCACAACTACGCAAAGAATAAATCACATTTTTAGAGCCATTTTTCTGTTTTTGTATATTTTTGACAACTTATAAGGACACAGTTCAGCTCTGGATCAGTCTCTTTAAAGCTGCACTGTGTAACTTTTCTGGTGGAGGGCCCATCAGATACTTTTTCTTCATGGAGAAGTTATTCCTTTGCGTGGAATGTTTCACAGTACGGCATTAAACCTTTTTACCTTCATGCAGACCGAACCAGACCAAGTTACAGCTCAGATCTGTTTAGGGGCGACCCCGCTCAGATTGCCTGTTTTTCAAGGTATTTTTGAGCTTTAAAACCACCTGTAATGTAATAAATGTAAAGTAGAGCTGTTTAATGTCACACTGTGGAACATTACAGGCAGAGCAATAACATCTCCATGGAGGAAAGCATTTGACGGAGCCTCCACCAAAAAAGTACGCATCTTTCTAAATGGTCGAACATGAAATCCCTGCTGGTTTCTCTGTTCCTAACATTAAAACCTGCTGTCTGTGTTTATATAAAAGCACAACTATGCCAAGAATAAATCACAAGCGCTCTCATTTTAAAGCCATTTTTCTGCTTTTGTATATGAACAACTTACAAGGACACAGTTCAGCTCCGGATCAGACTTTTTGAATAGTGGAACATGAAATCCCTGCTGGTTTCACTATTCCTAACATTGAAACCTGCTCTATGTGTCTGTATAAAAGCCTGTTGTTTGTTCTGTTCAGCCCACACAAAGGACATGCCCTTCACCTGCGAGACCTGTGGGAAGTCCTTCAAACGCAGCATGTCTCTGAAGGTCCACTCACTGCAGCACTCTGGAGAGAAGCCTTTTCGCTGTGAGGTAACGCTCCCACGCACTCTAAAAATGTTGATTTCAGTGTAACTTTCTCGTGTTTTCGCCATTTCGTTGAGCTGGAGGCTGAAGCTGGTGTTTTCACAATACTAACATTTCAATCTATACTTAAGTAGTACAACTCGGTCAATACCAGGAGGAGGTGTTACTGCTTTGTCTTGAATGTTTCACAGTATGGTATTAAAGAAAAAATCGAATCCGTGATATATTGTGATACTTTGCACAGTTCTCAAATCGATTTAAAATGCATCCAAATTTATTTTTAAAATATTTTTCACTCCGATCCGATGATTTAAACATTTTTATACATTATTACTCCTACAGTTCTGTTCTCATGAAGGTGCAGTTGACTGTATTAACATAAATAATTATGGATAAATCGCAATATATCGTCCTATGTATTAGTATCAGGATGTATCGTGATATATGTATGGTGTCGTCAGACTTAGGGCAATGCTCACCCCCAATCTTCATGGAGACCAAGCCAGACCAAGTTACTTTCAGATCTGTGGAGAGGCAAGCTCGCTCACAGTCAGAATGTCTGGTATTTTTGAGCTATAAAACCACCTGTAATTGAATAAATGTGGAGCTGTTTAATGTCATACTGTGGAAGATTTCAGGTAGTACACATCCACTGAAACAAGCAGGTGATGGACTCCCAACCAAAAAGTAAAAAGTTACAGAGTACATCTTTAAAGTGTAGTACAAACTAAGTAAATGTGTCAAAAATCATGAATAACAAATTGTGTGCTGCCCACTGCAATCTCAACTAATTATAAGTCAGATTTTTCTTATTGCAAACATCAGACTTTAAGGGTGGAGTCTGAAGTGTGGATACTTGTTAAACCAATCACACTGTTCCTCATATTTCCACACCCTGCCTCTCCCCTCCCCTTTAGTCCTCCAGGTAATTCTCACGTTAGCATCTTGTGATTACTTGCTTAGTCCCAGTAGTATTGTAGTATCTGAAGTTTAGCTTGGTCTGTGTAACCATGTGCGCTGAGGAGATGCCTCAAATACCAAACAACTGCAATCCCTGTATTTCCAAAAATATCCTGTACCATCCAAACAATATTCTGTACTGTCTAAAAATATTCTGTACTGTAAAGCTGAGCAACCCCCTCCTGGGTTTCAAGAATACATCTGGACTGTTTGTTAGGTATTTGCTCCGTAAAAGGGAATGTTTAGTGGGATTGCCCCATACGCCATAGACTCAGAGGCTTTAAATAAGAGGAGGCTGTTGTGTTCAGGGTCCCTCCTAGTCCACGAGTGAAGAACCAAGACTGTTAATTGGCTATTATACTCCGTCTTTGCTAATAAATGGAAGTGTGATTGATTTGGATCATTTAATCACATCTCCACACCCATAATAGTATTATTCTGTGTTAAGAACATTGTTTAATTTCTTTTATGTTATGATGTGGTCCTTTTAAAGATTCTAAAAATTATCAGCTGTTCATACTGTCAGTACTTGCTCTAACCATGAATAAAACAACCTGGGCTACACTGATTTAACAAAGTCACAGTGAATTAAAGAGTTACTATACTATTCAAAAATATAGGCAATAAGTGACATTTATACATTGCAAATTGTATGAGAGAAAATTATGATTACAGTATAAGAAGTCTGAATCGAATGTATGAGAAACACACAGGATTTTCCCCATATGATAAGTTGATGCAATATATAAAACGTATTGCATCAGTTAAAACTTGAATATATACAGATTTATTTTATTTTGAAAGTGGTTGCAGCAAATGAATACTTATAAAGAGTGATTAGCTTTTGAGATATAAAAATAGCCGCCTAATTTTGTCTTGTTTTTCAGCCCAAGCGTTAAAAGAATGGAGTTGATGCTTGAAACATTTGGCAATCTTTGATCAATTATGTTGTTGACATTTGAGGCAATCAGCATTCAGGCAAATCGGGCCTTTTAGTTTAATTATGACACACAGAGAAATGTCAAGCCTTTTATGTTCCCTTTTTGTGTGTCTGTTTTATATACATTTTGCCTTTTGTCTTCATCAGTTCTTCAAGATGCACTATGGTCTTTTAACTGCTTGTATCCATAATTTTAATGTTCCGCACTGTGGCATTAAACGTATCAAATTTGCACATTCAGCTTGTTTTTATTGTGCAAAAAAAAAACAAAAAAACTTAACATACTTTCTTCTACTGTGAGCGAACTTGCCAGTAATTTAGCCTGTCGATGCCACTTGCTTGTTTCCATGGAGATAAATTTAATGTCATAGTGTGGGACATTCTTGGTGAAACATTGACCTCTCCATGCAGAGAAGTAGCTCGCATAATTACACCTTTTTTAAAAAATCAGGTCAAATTGAGATTTTTAGAGTATACAGAGCATTTTGTTCACAAGTCGTTGAACCCGGAGTGACCCACAAAGATGACGCAAACACACACACACACACACACATATACACACACACATACACACACACATACACACACACAATGGAGGTGACATACACACACACATACACACACACATACACACACACAATGGAGGTGGACTTAAACATTTTTACATGACAGCTCCTCCACATTCCTCACGCCACTGCTTTTCTCTCTTATACTTCATGTTTGCACTGACAGGACAAAGCGATGCATTATCTTCAAGCTTATATGTTTGAACCAATGGACTTTAATTCGAGATGTATTGGTCACTTTTTGCATCTTTTTTATTGAAGACTTCAGGCTTATGTTGTGACAATTGCAATCATAAATCATTCACGGAAATATGTTGAATTACTCACTCTTAAATAACCCTTTTGATGATCTTTTATAATGAGCACCAAACACAGCCAAATGTTTTAATTGTTAATCCTGTATGTGCTAATACTTGGCACTGCATGGAAAAAAATATTAACTAATAACCCTTAAAACATATATTTCCTTTTTAAAGCAACTGCATGTACCTTTTTAGACTTAAAATAAAGCCTTTTTTAAAAAATGTGGCTATTTATCTCCATACTCTTATTCCACCGTATGGCATAAAATGGTTCAATCTTAATGGAGAACTTTCTATTTCCAAGGAATTGTGGAGGTTGATTTTCTACATCTTATTTTTAGTGAGGTGTGCACCATCTCCTGCCTCTCAGATTATCCCCAATACCCATTAATACTTACCCCAGATAATTCAGGCAGAGTTAGAAATCTTTCCTCTTTCCTCTCTTACAATTAGAGTAGATCAGACAGAGGCCAAAACTAGAGTCCAGCCCTTTTTTCAGTTGTTTAGAAACAGATTCAGTTTGAAATTAGAGTAATTTTAGTCTGACGTTTTAGAAAAAATAAGCCGTAATGGTGAGGAGTTTTAAATTTGGCTCACTTTGGCCTTTAGCGAACCCTCTGATTAAGGTGCTTTTTCGTCAAGGCCTCTTTGTGGATGACCCAGAGAACATGTGTGTTTGGGTGGAGCGGCTCTACCAAAATATTTAAAGTCTTCATATATGAAACCATGTGATTACACGTATATTAAGGGCCTGCAGAATTGGCTATACCCTTCACAACATGTATATTTCCTAACCCATGTAGTATTTTGGTCCGATAGTGTCACTGATGATGCATATCTCGTTTTAGAACTAGACAAACATGAGCCTTTTGAGTGGGAGAAGGTAACAAAAAACAAATGACAATATTTAAGTACAAATTTGAGGTACTTTACAATTTTTACTTTTACTTCACTACATTTGAGAACGTGTATCTGTACTTTTTCATGTTAGATCTGGACGGAAAAGTAAAAAGTACTTTTCTTTTTGGTGTTAGACCTGCAGAGATTTGTCCCACTTTTGAGCAAACTTAATACACAAAAACACAAAATTACTAGAAAAATTAAGAAATCTATTGAAAAAAAAAATCTTTAGCAAGATTTCATCCTTTTAATCGTTCTAAAAGTACTTTTTTCATGTTAGATCTGGACGGAAAAGTAAAGTACTTTTCTTTATGTTGTTAGACCTGCTGAGTTTTGTCCTACTTATGAGCAAACTTAATACACAAAAACACAAAATTACTAGAAAAATTAAGAAATCTATTGAAAAAAAAAAACTTTAACAAAATTTCATCCTTTAAATCGTTCTAAAAGTATCTGCATAACATTTTTAAACAGTTACTTTAATACTTAAGTAGATTTTTTTCATGTGTTACTTTTACTTGAGTAACTTTATGTATCTGTACTTTTGTATCTGTACTTTTACTTAACTAACAAAACAGAGTACTTCATCTAGCACTGCTTTTGACCATGCTGAGAGAACCGTCTTTCCAACATGCAAATCATTCCTCAAATTTAAATGAGTTGGTTCTCCTTTTTCTATCGTTAAAAGAGAAGTGAAACTGAATTCTGTTTTCAGTCTCTACTTAATCTAATTCAATTCCTATTGTCCTGTGGCCACATTACAATTTGTGAAACAGTAATAAGGTTTTAACCAGTTTTAAGATCTTGTGACAAAATTAGAGCTCTGAACAGTGTCTGTAGCTAATAATAAAGTATTTCATTTCAAGCCAGATGTTTGTATCAGTTTCACTTTACTGTCTGAAAAAACCTCTTCTGAAGCTGTGAACTTGCTCGAAAATGTGTACAAAATTTCCTGATTTTCTGACGTTATAATGTTGTTTTCATCACAAACAGACCTGGAGTTATTTAAGCTGAGCTCTTCTCTTCAGAAAACACTCTCTTCCACCTTGTGATGTCATTTGATAATGTAGGAAAAGCTCCACTAGGTTTTTAAACTCCATACATTAGAATTATTTAGATCATTTTAGCCCTGGAATTGTCAATCTCTACTGAAATAAAAGTAAAATAAAGCAACTCCAGGTATGTCTTTTGGGAGGTCATAGCTTAAAGTTCACAAGAGTTGCATAGTTTAGCATAATATAGCACTTTTAAAGATCTCGAGACAAGTTTAGACTGATTTTAAAAACTTTTATGGGTCTTAACTTCTGCTTTAAATAGGAGTGAAAGCATCTGGACTATACACGGCTTATTTAGCAGAAGATTTTGATTCATTCCAGTTGTAACTTTATTCTGGTGTTAATATATTTCTGTGTCATTATTTTGTGTTTGTGCAGAACTGTGACGAGCGTTTCCAGTACAAATACCAGCTGCGATCTCACATGAGCATCCACATCGGGCACAAGCAGTTCATGTGCCAGTGGTGCGGCAAAGATTTCAACATGAAGCAGTATTTCGACGAGCACATGAAAACACACACAGGTACTTTTACTTATGCCAGAGTGTGTATTGTACAATGGTGGAAAGTAACAATGTACAAAAGTAGAAGAACAATTTTTAAGTATCTTTATTCGTGAAATCCCTCAGTCATCCAGGTGTGATCCATGGTAAAGGATAGATTCAGTTCCGTCAACTGGACTAAAAGGGTTTTTTTTTCTCATCCAAGCTGCTTCTTCAGTTCTGGTTGGAGGCTGGTGGGCTCTGCTTTACAATCGCGATCAAAATTATTCAATCTCCACTACAAATCAGGTTTATTGGTACAGCTGTTTACAAAAAAGAAATCAAACAAGAACACTTTAAATAGCTTATTCATTCAGAAAAAAAGTTTGTTTTGTTTGATCGCTCCACAGAACAGAATCCCAAAACCTCTTTGGCTTATTTATATAGTTGTGAGAAACTATATATGCCTCCTCAGGACTCAGGTGGCCGTTGATAGTTTCCTCTTTCTGCCACGTCCAGGTAGTGTACCGTATTTTTCTGGGCTATAAAGTGCACTGGATTATAAGGTGCAGTATCAAATAATATGTCAGTCGTGTCATTGTCCACACATAAGGAGCATCGGATTATAAGGCACAATAAGAGAAACAAAACACGTGTCGGATAAATCGAACTTTATTCAGGTCATTTACAATAACTCTCAGTTGTAGCTAACACAAAAATACAAGTTTAACAGTTGGTGATTTGGGCATCAAACATGCCCGGATCCCTCTCAACATTGTTCAGTTTTAACACAAAAATACAAAACCTGAAATCTGCATGGTGCATGTCTCTTAACAGGTGCATTTTGGGTCCTTGTACAGCACACGGCAGAACTACCGGTATGTTGCACAGTCGCCCTATATGTGGCCAACATATTACTCCTCCTGACTCGCCCACTAATACGTTATTAGACTAATGTGGACAACATCAAATCGGTTGGAGGTTAAACACAACCAAAGGTCACACATAAGGCCACTGGATTATAAGGCCACTGTTGATTTTTGAGAAAACGTAATGATTTTAGATGCGCCTTTATAGTCCGAAAAATATGGTACCCACTGTTCCTTTAACTTTAAACTTTGAGACTGTGCTTCCAACTGTATCTCTAGGAACGTTCAGTGCCTTTGCTATATTTTTGTATCCTTTTCCTTGTTTGTGCAAGGAAGTGATCTCTTCTCTGACAGTTCTCATGACTTGGCTATATTTCTAACATGCAATGAAATGTCACTGTCACCAGCCTACATATTTGAGGGGTTCTATGTCGAGCACACTTGATGCAACTTATGAAGCCCTTGGTTGGTTGCATCTGGTGAGCTTCAGACCACACCTCATTTGCAATATGACGAACATCATTATGACGAATTCTATTCAGGCGGTTGAATCATTTTAAGACTGTAGTAGTCATTAAAAGTTGGAGAAACCACTTGTAATATTAGTTGTATTGTATTGGGCTATTTAAATTGTTCTAGTTTAATTTCTTTTCTGTAAACACCTGCTAGTTTGGAGATTTTTTCAGTAAACCTAATTTGCAGTGGGGGTTGAATCATTTTGATCGCACCTGTACATCTGCCTGAAGGGATGAGCTAACCACAATGAAACTTCTCTGAAACTAACACACCTTACCAGTACTTGTTTACAGTTTCTGTTTGTTACATGTTCATATAGAACTGGGGACTGTGCCTAATATTAGCATAATCATTCAGGTCCCCGGGCGCTTCCACACCTGAGCTTGGACAGGGTTTAAGTATCACTGTTGTTTTATTGGTTGTGATTTACGTCTGAGGATGAAGTTGTAAATAGGAGATAAATGATGTCTGAGCCCATTTCTGCTCAAAGAAAGGAAAACATGCTTCTTTTGTCCAGTTAACAGAAATGAATGTTTCCTTTGCTGTCTGCACTTTACTTTAGTACATTTTACAGTGGATACTTTTACTTCACTACATTTAAGAGCATGTATCTGTATTTTTTACTCCACTACATTTAAATCTAACTGAAGGGTAAAAAGGACTTTTCTTTACGGTTTGAGACCTGCCGAAAAGGCTGAGACTTTTTTAGCACATCTAATTTAATTGTATGTCCCAAATTTGAGAAAACCAAATATACAAATACAGAAAAACAGCTAGAAAAAATATCAAAGCAATTCAATCAAGCTCAAGTCTTTATCAAAATCACTACATTTGATGCTAATTGTTTAAAATGTACTTAAAGAGTAAAAAGTAAAAGTATTTTGCAGTGATTTTTGCAGCGACTTCTGTTTATTTTTATTATTTATATTTTTAACGTGGTACTTTTACTTTTACTTGAGTAATCTTTTGCCCATGTATCTGTACTTTTACTTAGTTGCAAAATTGAGTACTTCATCCCCCACTGCTGTTGATATTTTGCAGCTGATGTCGTCAACCTTCCCTGGGGGTGTGATGCTAACTGAAAGCATTACTCTGTCTGAAGCTCTGTTACTCGAGTTAGACTTAATCTGAGCTTTATTTTAACAC